>JAECWJ010000427.1:0-294898 GCA_018150375.1 Drosophila sturtevanti | reverse complement strand
GTAGCAGTTGTTTGAAATAATTTTGTCAATAGCACTTCTCGGTAGATGAGTTGTCTAAGTGGCCCAGTCATTTTTAGGCAGCTGAACAACGAGGATCCGGGTTCGAATCTCAGGCTAGTGCATGGATGTAGTTTTCGTCTGAGCCGAAGGCCTTAGATAGGCCTTAATAATAATAATAATTTTATCAATAGGCTTAAGTTGTTTTCCTGATAAATTTTATAGAACCTACTCATCTAAATGTCATAATCATCAATAAAATCGTACATGTGTAAAAAGCTTACCTACCGAGTTTTACCCTCTGGTTTAAAATTGACGGTCTAAAAAATGCAAAGAAATAGCAGACGGACGAGGGTTACTAATGATGATTAAGCATATATGTATATGTATGTACATACGTATGTTATGTGGTTGGAAGCACTTATTTTTATGCGTTAGATCCATTTGACCAATTTTTGATTCACTCTGGTATAAAGAAACGTTAGCCACAAAAAGCATCTCAAAATGTAAGCTAATAACATTTTTTTTTAAATACAAGGAACACATTTTGTAACTATATTTACATATGAAAATTAAGAGTGCAGGCCGTGATCCTTTTCTGCTTAAATATCTATCTTATCTATATTGGAAATTGAATTACATTTAGAGACATTTTTTTGAGGGAAAATAAACTAATAACATGTTGTCACTTTTATTTTAAAAGTGATAACATAAATATATTTTTGTTCAAATATTAAAAATTTTTAGAATCTTTTTGCGTTCGGTGTTCTTGTTGGAAAACTTTTTAATACAAAACTTCAGCATCCTCTAGGAGTGGCATTCAATCTCACTAATTAAAAGCTTTATGTGGCTGATGTATACATACACCGCAAAATAAAAGTTGTCGATACTGAAACAAACACCATATCCACATTAGTCATCAAGAATTCTGAAGGATCACCGTTGCTCTTTAAAGAGCCGCTGGTGTGTGTTTGGCAGCTGATGGAAATTATTTGTTGGTAGCCGATACAAACAATCACAGTCCTCCTAGAGTAAATTTAAAAATGCTTTACTGGATTTAAGCCGCGTTTCGCCCACTAGTGCGACAACCGCCGGAGGATAGCTGCAAAAAAGTACTTCGCAAAAATCTTCCGTTTTATCGTAACAAAATATAATTAAATTTGTGTTGAAACTATGTGATATGTCTAATGAAAAAGTTCTCAATTATTATTGACATACAGGACGCGTAAGAGGTCAGCCCGCGACTAAGACATGATATATTAATTAATGTTGATTGTTCGAAAATATATTTATAATGACAAAGTATACTTTAGTTTTAATCATTTTACAAATGTATTTATTTTTTTAAATTCAAAAAAAGCATTTTGCATAGTTCTAATAAAGGAGCGTTTCATATAGTTCTAATAAAGGAGCTATCGATTTCTGCAGATTTTATCGGCTTGATCAGTGTCCGCGGCTGATTTACAGACTTCTGCAAATAAATTTTTTAAAATTGACGGTTGTCTACCCTGTGAACCATCTATTGTTACTGTTGGAGTGAATGTGATTGGTGGAGGAAGTGTGTTTGTTGCTTCACCATTTAATTTAAGAAGCTCTGCTCCATGGCTGCTATCCACGCACTTTTGAATTAGAACAATATTTTGTAGATTATGTTGTTTACCGCACTAAAAGATAAGTTAATGTTAAGCTGAAATTTAAAAGATCACCTTATAAAATGCTTCAGTAGGTAAATGATTATCGCGAATCATGCAGGTCACTACTTCTATACGCACCAACGGATGGTAAAGATTTGCTTTCCATTTTGTAGCCCCATGTTGACAATCAAAAGTAAGTTCACCTTCATCTTCATTGGTTGTCGCCTAACGAAAAAATAATATTTTAATTAGTCGTTAGTTATAATTCACATAAACCATGTGAAAAATATCAATTTCTTCTTAGAAGAAGCTTTAAGTTCGTTTTAAATGAAATCCGACGGAACATATGTATACATGTTCTAAAGTTTCTTCTTAAAAAAAAATAATTTAAGACAATTTAAGACTAGAAGGTCGGGCCGAAGTCAATATACCCTTGTAATATATGATCTATTGGAAATTAAATACACCGCTCAATATCCCCCAAATTTTGGTAATCCGTACACAATATTCTGCACTATTTATTCATACTCATCCATGATAATCCCATAATAGTTTCACAGTAAGGAATATTTACAATAGCTTATAGCTAAGATTTTTATACAATCAATTAACTTAATACGCGGACTGCTATGTGATAGCATGCCAACACTAATATAATGTGATTTTTCCCGCAACATCTCATAGTAAAAGACTATACGGCAAAAAAGAAAAATCGGCCTCCGTTTCAACTCCGTTTTGCTGAGATGCCAAAAAACTAATCTCGTCCCTCACTCTGACCTATCAGAATGTTGGAGTCTAGACTCTATCTCGGGTATAAATAAATAAAATAAGTTCAACAAAAATTTTTTTTTCTCATTATTCCGATGGCAGATCTTCTTTAACTCTTTTTGCACCTATGTTACCTGTTCGTATATCTAACCTTTGTCCGACTTGGAAATTTAAAAACTCTTGCACGCTATTAAAGCTGTTTCCTCAAATATGTCCGATAGAGATTCACTTATCATTCTTGGAGATTTTAATTTCCCAGATATTTTATGGGTGCCTGATGCACCGTCCATGATGCTACCCTCCTCGTCATATTGTTTCGTTGATGGTCTTCATAATTTACATATATCTATGCTAAATAAACCCTGTGCATAATTCACATGAGAAATTTGAAACTTGATCTCATATTTGTATTAAACTTTCTCCAATATCGTTGTTTCCAGGATTGACCCCCTTGTTCTTCCAGAAGACAAATTTCATCCTACATCAGATATAGCCATTGACCTTTCATTTCAAGAACCGATTTTTGTGCTAATTCGGTCTCAAAGATTCGCTGTTTCGTAAAGCTGACTTTGTCAACCTTAATGATTTTACTCTTAACATTGATTGGTCTTTTATCTTCTTACTTTTATAGAGTGCTTGACTCTGTTTTTAAAGTTTGTATTTCTTTCGGAAAATCGGTTCGATCTAACAGACCTCCCTAGTTCACTCAAGAGTTGTCTAACTTACGAAACATCAATTCAAGATATTATTAAAAGTATAAAAAAGCAGACCGCCCATCTGATTTTTTTCTGTATTTTGTTGCCCAATCTAATTTCATGATTCTTAACACCAAATGCTATAAGGATTAACTTCAGCGGTGTAAACTTCAGTTTTCACATGATCCTAAGCAGTTTTATAACTGGTTCTTAAAACCAAATGATATAAGAATTAGCTTCAGTCGTGTAAACTTCAGTTTTCGCATGATTCTAAGCAGATTTAGAGCATTCTTTTTCTTTTGCGTAAATATGAATTATGAAGAATTGCTTATTTACATAGATGGAACTTTCAACGAAAACGATAATGTTATTATATATTGTGTTATGTATTACTATATGATTACTCTTATTCTTATTACTAAATCATATGGTTTCCTGTATTATCATTTACTACATAGAAATTCTTCATTAATAAAAACTATACTTATATATGGACACCAAAGTTATTGCATAATTTTATTAATTTTATTAATGCTGTATTTTAGGTTAAAATGATTTTAATCCAATTTAAAATAATAGTTTTCCTTTGGTAATTTTCGTAACATCACGCCAGTAACGTCCCGCCAAAATATGTGTTTAAAGTCAAATAAAAATATCAAAGAAGCTAACTTCGGCCGTGCCGAAGTTTGTATACCCTGGAAAATAATTGATTACTTTCTCTTTTAAAAATTGGAAATATAAAATTTTAAAAAATTTGAACCAAAAAAAGAATCAGCAAGAAAAAATTCGAGTTTGCCAACAGCCGGAGTTGAACCTCCGCTCACGTCATTTCTAGAACCGATCTCTACCTATTGCGCTACCAAACTTAAAATTCACGGCCTCGCTATTTCGGTATACATTGCAAGCGTCCAGCTTCTCGCTCTCTAAATTTTCTGACGAATTCTAGAAAACAACAACACAATACAAAAATTGTTTTCTGTCTCTTTCTGTTTCGCACTCAGCTTGTAGTTTTTTCAAGCACGTGTTCGCATATATGTATGTATGTATGTATGTATGTTTGTATGTTTCAAGTCAATTGTTGTTTGTGTACGCATATATAAAAGCAAATATAAACGTATTTAATTGGCTGCATATGCATACAAACTGATGCTGATGGGGGTTGATTCATTGATTTTATTGATTTATGTCGGTGATTATTATCCGATCTGATTCAAACTTACTGATATGATGTAAAAGTATAATTCTCATCTGTTCACCAAATTTGGTTGAGATATCTTAAAAAACAAAAAGTTTTTCTCACAAAAACATACTTTTTCTGATGGGGGATTATTATCCGATCTGATTCAAACTTACTGATATGATGTAAAAGTATAATTCTCATCTGTTCACCAAATTTGGTTGAGATATCTTAAAAAACAAAAAAGTTTTTCTCACAAAAACATACTTTTTCTGATGGGGGTTGATTATTGATTTTATTGATTTATGTCGGTGTTTATCATCCGATCTAAATCAAACTTGCTGGTAAGGTGTAAAAGTAGAATTGTCATCTATGTGCCAAATTTGGTTGAGATATCTCAAAAAACAAAAAAGTTTTTCTCACAAGAACTGTTTTGAACAACACAAATTTTAACCGAGGTACCTCTGATCTTTCCTATTTTTCTATAACTTATAGTTGTCCGATCCTACCAACTCTCGAACTTAATTTAGATAAATCATCAATGAAGAGAATGATATGACTTTTATTCACGTAGCTCAAAATTTAAGTTCGATTCCTTGCGAAGAAACAGACAGACGGACAGACGGACATGGTCATATCAACTCGGCTTTCGATGCTGATCAAGAATATATATACTTTATGGGGTCGGAAACGATTATTTCTATGCGTTACAAACATCTGACCAATTTTATTATACCCTCTGCAAGGGTATAAAAATTACAAAAAACTTGATTCTAATATGATAGACTGGAAAACAAACTTGTATTATTCAAAAACATAAAAATATTTATGAGATTCACCTACATCGGGAAGTCCTTACATCCGATTCGTTTCGGATTTTTGCTGAATATAGTCTTACTTAGGTACAACACAAATGTCAAACAACTTTTTTACAAGTCCGATTTTTTTTTTGTTTTAATCTAAAGAACGTAACGTCACGCCAAGTTGGAATTGTGCATATGGAAACATTTAGCTATTTCAATCATTTAAAAGTTGGCTATTTCGGCATTATTTTCAAACGCAGGGCATCTCGGTTTTTCAAATTTCATTGTGTGTTATATCACAATGCAATTGCTTTTTGAGTCTCTCACTTTGCTTGAACAGTACATATACATACATACATACATATGTATGTATGTACGTATGTATGTACATATTTTAGTAGCTTTTTTGCCTGATTTTCAAAACTCGAAAGTTTTCGAACGAAAAATCATAAGGTTGGAAAAGAAAATAAATAAATATTTTCTCTGGATCCGTAAATTCCAAATGGTTTCGGTATTATAACGGTTTTTTATTCGGTGTGTGTTGCCAATGTGTAATAACATTTACATATGTAAGTATGTATGTATCTGTTCATGACAATAACTCGCAAACCACAAATGTTCAATATCAGAACTAGTTAAATCTAACAAAGAATTAATTAAGAAATAATAAAATAATTAATGCCTGAGAGATATAGTTCAACAAAAAGTTTTTTATTTTCATTATTCGGATAGGAGCCAGTTTTCACTGATGTTCGATTTGACGCAGAAGAGAGAGTGGTATAGAAGCGGAGTGGCAGTCCGTCGGACATTTGAAGTTGAAAGTAGTAGCAGTTGTTTGAAATAATTTTGTCAATAGCACTTCTCGGTAGATGAGTTGTTTAAGTGGCCCAATCATTTTTAGGCAACTGAACAACGAGGATCTGGGTTCGAATCTCAGGCTAGTGCATGGATGTAGTTTTCGTCTGAACCGAAGGCCTTAGATAGGCCTTAATAATAATAATTTTATCAATAGGCTTAAGTTGTTTTCCTGATAAATTTTATAGAACCGACTCATCTAAATGTCATAATCATCAATAAAATCGTACATGTTTAAAAAGCGAGTTTTACCCTCTGGTTTAAAATTGACGGTCTAAAAAATGCAAAGAAATAGCAGACGGACGAGGGTTACTAATGATGATTAAGAAAATATATGTACATACGTATGTCATGTGGTCGGAAGCACTTATTTTTATGCGTTAGAAACATTTGACCAATTTTTGATTCACTCTGGTATAAAGAAACGTTAGCCACAAAAAACATCTCAAAATGTAAGCTAATAACATTTTTTTTAATTTACAAGGAACACATTTTGTAACTATATTTACATATGAAAATTAAGAGTGCAGGCCGTGATCCTTTTCTGCTTAAATATCTATCTTATCTATATTGGAAATTGAATTACATTTAGAGACATTTTTTTGAGGGAAAATAAATTAATAACATGTTGTCACTTTTATTTTAAAAGTGATAACATAAATATATTTTTGTTCAAATGTGAAAAATTTTTAGAATCTTTTTGCGTTCGGTGATCTTGTTGGAAAACTTTTTAATACAAAACTTCAGCATCCTCTTGGAGTGGCATTCAATCTCACTAATTAAAATCTTTATGTGGCTGATGTATACATACACCGCAAAATAAAAGTTGTCGATACTGAAACAAACATCATATCCACATTAGTCATCAAGAATTCTGAAGGATCACCGTTGTTCTTTAAAGAGCCTGCTGGTGTGTGCCGATGCAAACAATCACAGTCCTCCTAGAGTAAATTTAAAAATGCTTTACTGGATTTAAGCCGCGTTTCGCCCATTAGTGCGACAACCGCCGGAGGATAGCTGCAAAAAAGTACTTCGCAAAAATCTTCCGTTTTATCGTAACAAAATATAATTAAATTTGTGTTGAAACTATGTCACATGTCTAATGAAAAAGTTCTCTATTTATTATTGACATGCAGGATAAGGGACCTCTTACACGCGTAAGAGGTCAGACCACTATTCAGACATGATATATTAATAAATGTTGACCGTTCGAAAATATATTTATAATGACAAAGTATACTTTAGTTTTAATTATTTCACAAATGTATTTTTTTTAAATTCAAATAAAGTGTTTCATATAGTTCCAATAAAGGAGCTATCGATTTTAATAGATTTTATCAGCTTGGTCATTGTCACCGGCTGCTTTACAGACTTCTACTAAAAGAAAAGTTAATGGTAAGTCGAAATTTAAAAGATCACCTTATAAAATGCTTCGTTAGGTAAACGATTATCGGGAATCATGCAGGTCACTACTTCTATACGCACCAACGGATGGTAAGGATTTGCTTTCCATTTTGTAGCCCCATGTTGACAATCAAAAGTAAGTTTACCTTCATCTTCTTTGGTTGCCGCCTAACGAAAAAATAACATTTAATTAGTCGTTAGTTATAATTCACATAAACCATGTGAAAAATATCAATTTCTTCTTAGAAGAAGCTTTAAGTTCGTTTTAAATGAAATCCGACGGAACATATGTATACATGTTCTAAAGTTTCTTCTTAAAAAAAATAATTTAAGACAATTTAAGACTAGAAGGTCGGGCCGAAGTCAATATACCCTTGTAATATATGATCCATTGGAAATTAAATACACCGCTCAATATCCCCCAAATTTTGGTAATCCGTACACAATATTCTGCACTATTTATTCATACTCATCCATCATAATCCCATAATAGTTTCACAGTAAGGAATATTTACAATAGCTTAAAGCTAAGATTTTTATACAATCAATTAACTCAATACGCGGACTGCTATGTGATAGCATGACAACACTAATATAATGTGATTTTTCCCGCAACATCTCATAGTAAAAGACTATACGGCAAAAAAGAAAAATCGGCCTCCGTTTCAACTCCGTTTTGCTGAGATGCCAAAAAACTAATCTCGTCCCTCACTCTGACCTATCAGAATGTTGGAGTCTAGACTCTATGTCGGGTATAAATAAATAAAATAAGTTCAACAAAAATTTTTTTCTCATTATTCCGATGGGAGATCTTATTTAACTCTTTTTGCACCTATGTTACCTGTTCGTATATCCAACTTTTGTCCGACTTGGAAATTTAAAAACTCTTGCACGCTATTAAAGCTGTTTCCTCAAATATGTCCGATAGAGATTCACTTATCATTCTTGGAGATTTTAATTTCCCAGATAATTCATGGGTGCCTGATGCACCGTCCATGATGCTGCCCTCCTCGTCATATTGTTTCGTTGATCGTCTTTGTAATTTATATCTATGCTAAATAAACCCTGTGCATAATTCACATGAGAAATTTGAAACTTGATCTCATATTTGTATTAAGCTCAGTCGCCGACTATCTCTCTTCGAGTGCGTACGTCAGTAACTACTAGCTCCGCAGCGTCAATCGTCTTTTTCTGCTCTCCTCTTTGACCCACCGTTCTATTTTTTTCTCAAAACCGTGTGTGCGATATAGTTCTTTTTACTTCTATAAGTAATTTCACTATTCACCAAAAATGGCCCCTGGGCCAAACCTGGGGGATAACCGCTTCGCCAGCCTTAGCGTTAGCCCCAAAGCCAAAAAGAAAAAAACTTATCTCAGTTTTATTGAGGAATATCCCGATCCACCTGCACCAGCCCAACAAAACCCCAAATTCATAATTATTTCCTCTACGGACCCCGTAAATCGATATCTAGTTTCTCATGTTTCGCTGTTCACCGTGAACTCAATTTAATAAGCAGAGATGTTATCTCAATCTCTACACTTCGCGATGGCAGCCTTCTCATGCTAGTAAATTCTAAGCAAGTTGCTGAAAAGTTCATTAAGGTCAAACAGCTCCCTGGAATCTGTGAGATCACATGCAAACTTCACGATAGCCTTAATAATGTGAAAGGGACAATTTTTGCTCCCTACCTTAATGAAATACCAGAAAATGAAATTGTCAACGAATTGAAATCGCAAAATGTCCAGTCTGTATTTAAATTTACGAGAACAATCGACGGTTTTGTAAAACCTACAGGAGTAGTTTTAATTACTTTGAGCTATATAATCTCCCTAGCAAATTGCAAATATCTTGGCACTCGGTCAAGGTCAGAGAATATATACCAAACCCAATGAGGTGCAAAACATGTCAATTACTTGGGCATACAGCGAAACTCTGCGAAAACAGCGCTATATGCGTTAACTGTAACCTAAGCCCCCACAACCCAGAGCCCTGTACTCGTACTTGTTGTGCCAATTGTAACGGTGATCACCCTTCTTCGTCTCCGTTATGCCCGCAATAACAAATGCAAAAAGAGATATTAAAAATAAAAACTAGAAAGAAGTGTAGTATTCGCGAAGCCAAAAACCACCTTAAACAACAACAATCCAACGCAACAACAACACCAGCAGCTAGCTTTGCTGTTATTGCTTCCTCCTCTTTCAACTCAAAAAGGAACTCAAAAAAAACAACCACATCAACAACAAACACACCGAACATGGGTTCTTCTTCCGAGCTCCCCTCTCGCTCCACCGCAGCTGTACCAGCAACTAAATATTTAGCAGGCACTTCTGCCTACTCATCCCAAAAAATATCATCGGTCGTAAAATTGCCTGGCGCAAAAACAACAATAACAAATACAACAGACATCTCTCCTCCATCATCTTCTAAAGAAATTTCAAACAAAAAATCTACATCAAAAAGTACAGCTGACCCCTTCGGGTCACACTCTCTGAACAATGAATCTAAACTAAACGACTCATTAAGTCCTGGCGACTCCAGTGAGTCCATGGATAAAGCTTGATTTTTTCACGCTTTCTGCTCATTTCATCCAATGTTTCAAACATACAATATCTGGTCTTATCTTATCTTATTGCACCTTTTTGACAATTAAGATTATTCAATGGAATATAAACGGATTAATTAATAACTACAACGAACTACTGCTACTTATAAGGGAACATAATCCAGATATTTTATGTTTACAAGAAACGCATCTACCGTATAATTTTAGCAACCTTATCTGCCCTAAACGTGGGATATTTTTCCAATCACTCTCACAATCTAACAGCCAAAAAAGGCATAGGCACACTGATCAAGCGGCATATTCCCCACGAATGCACGTTTCCTTCCAGTAATCTACTCCACTCATCTCTTTTATTAAAGCTTAATAATCACGTCACAATCATTAATATCTATATAAATCTGTCCATCATCTTCCCCAAAAAAGCTGTGGGCCGATGTACGAAGCCCAGCTGGCTCTCCACCCACTCAAATAAAATGGTTGAACTTTTCGTCCGAATACGTACAACAAAAAAACGTTTTTAAAAACAAAATCTATTGTCCGTCATCACTATCCAGCTCTGCAAAGCTGCTTGAATCCCCATTCTCCCTAATAGAACTCGAAGCTTCACTTCAATCTGCTAAAGGCAAAACTCCTGGAGCAGAAAGGATTTCTTATCCCATGCTTAAAAACATGCCTCTATCAATGAAAAATATACTACTTCATATTTACAACACCATGCTCCAGACAGACACATATCCGCATACGTGGCGCAGCGCCACAATAATTCCGATTCCCAAACCAAACGAGCTTGCTAACGAAGTCAAGAGTTTTCGTCCAATATCGCTACTTTCCTTTCCAGGGAAGACAGTTGAAAAATAATTGCCACTCGTCTGATGTGGTTCATCACCCGAAACAACTTAATCTCACCAAACCAAGTAGCTTTCAAGCGACAGCAGAGAACCTCTGATGCTTTGCTGCGAATCCAACACTTCGTGTCGAACGCCCTTTCAGCTAAAAATCACGACTCGATTTTAGCGACAGATTTTGAAAGGGCATTCGATCGCGTGGGATTGCATGCAGTCTTAAGCCAACTTGAGTTCTGGGGAGTTGGTCATAAGCTTTACTCGCTAGTAAAGGCCTTTATGACTCACCGCACATTCAGGACGAGAGTTAATAATATCATTTGTAACTCCCACGCCCTTGCTAATGGTATTCCACAAGGCTCCCCACTGTCGGTCGTTCTATTCATAATAGCTTTTGACAAAATTAATGGTATTATCTGCAAACACAAAAAAGTACTCACATCAGTCTACGCAGACGACGCAATTATTTTTACGAAAACAAAAAACTTAAATGCTGTTATAGGGACTTTTTCTTTAATTTTACAAGAACTAGACAAGTGGGGTTCTTCGTCAGGAGCAACTCTTTCTATTGCGAAGTGCAAACTACTTCATATATGTCGCAAACATCAATGTAATTTGCCAGCTTTACAATTTAACAACTTTAATATAACGAGTGCTAACAAGTTAAAAATATTAGGCGTCACCTTCGACTCTAGGTACACATTTAAATAACACTGCCTTACTTTAAGAAAACAACTCGAATCCAGATATAATTTTATTAAGTTTCTCAGCTCGAAGTTCTCATACATACGTCCACGCTAATACGCATAACAGAAGCCTTAATTCTTTCCAAAATCGACTACGGACTCCCTATTTATGAGTGGTGTGCCAAATCGCACCTAACCAGGTGGTAGGGCCATCAACGCTTTCCCCACATCGCCTATAAGATGTATCCTCGCAGAAGCTGGGTTACCGAGTATCCGCGAAAGGATACAACTTATGGCTAAACTGTATAGCACACCCAACCGGTTACTCTTTAAAGATTTCGTCTCCGTTTTTAAGCAAAGGAAACACTACAAATGTGTATCTACGATTCGCCGGTGTGCCTGGTATAGTAAATAGCTCGATTTACCTCCCCCGAAACCTGCTAATGTGGTAGAGACCTCTCCGCCGTGGGCCAAAGCACCTTGCATAAACACTACGCTTCACATTACCATAAAAAATGAAACTAGCAGGGAAGACTATCTTCAACGCTTCCATGCTGCTAAAGAAGGATTGACCAATACGACTTGGCTTTATACCGATGGCTCAAAGACAAGCAATAACACATCATTTGCAGTCGTGGACAGTAACAATTCCATCGTTAAGTGTGGATTACTACCCAATTTTAGCTCTGTATTTACAACAGAGGCATTCGCTATACTTAGTGCTTGTCATTTCGCTAAAACCAATCGCGGCAAATTCATCATCTGTACCGACAGTCTCTCCTCCATCTCCGCTCTCCAGAGGCCTTATCATAATAACCCTATAATGTCATAATAAAATATTATTTTTTTGGGTCCCCAGCCATATAGGAATTAGCGGAAACGAGAACGCTGACCGAGCCGCGCGTGCAATGGGCGCTACACCATCCTTTCTGTTTACACCGACCTGTAGCACAGACATTAAACGCCTCATCAAACAAAATGTCATAAAGGATAGGCAATCAACATGGACTGAATTTAGCCACCGCTATACGGCATTTAACCCATCAGGCAGCAGAATTGACCTTCCTGTTAATTTACCCAGGAATCTTTGCAGTACATTTATTCGCCTTCGCATCGGACACACCCAGTCTACCCATCAGCACCTTCTCACAGGTGAACCAAAATTACATTGCCCCTTCTGCGGACAAGATAATTTGGTGGATCACCTCCTGGCCTCTTGCAAACCACTGGAAAGAATTATCACCTCCAATCTCCCCTCTACTAAAAACCCCGTCACCGGACAACATAACCGCAGTGTATAATTTTATAAGAAAATGTAACATATCAATTTAGAATACCTAGAGTCGAAGGCCTTGTAGCTAGTACTCTTTGTTTTTTTTCGTTTAGGTCTAGTATTTAATACTTTATCTAAAATTGTAAATAAAATAAATAAATATTGTATTAAACTTTCTCCAATATCGTTGTTTCCAGGATTGACCCACATGTTCTTCCAGAAGACAAATTTCATCCTACATCAGATATAGCCATGGACCTTTCATTTCAAGAACCGATTTTTGTGCTAATTCGGTCTCAAAGCTTCGCTATTTCGTAAGACTTTGTCAACCTTAATAATTTTGCTCTTAATATTGATTGATCATATTTGGATAATTGCATACATATGGACACCCCCATTCAATACTTTTATAGAGTGCTTGACTCTGTTTTTAAAGTTTGTATTTCTTTCGGAAAATCGGTTCGATCTAACAGACCACCCTAGTTCACTCAAGAGTTGTCTAACTTACGAAACATCAATTCAAGATATTATTAGAAGTATAAAAAAGCAGACCGCTCATCTGATTTTTTTCTGTATTTTGTTGCCCAATCTAATTTCATGATTCTTAACACCAAATGCTATAAGGATTAGTTTCATCGGTGTAAACTTCAGTTTTCACATGATCCTAAGCAGTTTTATAACTGGTTCTTAACACCAAATGCTATAAGGATTAGCTTCAGCGGTGTAAACTTCAGTTTTCTCATGATGAGCATTCTTTTTCTTTTGCGTAAATATGAATTATGAAGAATTGCTTTTTTAGATAGATGGAACTTTCAACGAAAACGATAATATTATTATATATTGTGTTATTATCGACATAAAAATGTATTACTATATGATTACTCTTATTCTAAAATCATATGGTTTCCTGTATTATCATTTACTACATAGAAATTCTTCATTAATAAAAACTATACTTATATATGGACTCCAAAGTCTTGGTGTGGACTTAACTTGCTTAACCTCAACACTTCTAAATGTAGTGTATTAACTTTTTTCAGAAATACTCCACAGATTGTGACATATTTTCTTAATAATAGTCCTTTAAAACGCCTCGATGAGATAAATGACTTGGGTGTCCTTATGGACCGAAAGTTATCTTTTAAGTCTCATATTTCCACTACTGTCGGCAAAGCTATGGGAGTTCTTGGGTTTGTAAAAAGATGGTCAAAGGAATTTAATGACCCTTACACAACCAAAATTCTCTTTACTTCATTGGTCCGTCCTATCCTTGAGTATGGATCTTGCATATGGGCACCTCAATATGATTCACACCAAGCAAGAATTGAATCTGTCCAAAAGCAGTTCCTACTCTTTGTTCTTCGTGGTCTGAACTGGGATCGCAATATCAACTTACCATCGTACTCTAGTAGACTTCTTTTACTTAACCTACCTTCTTAAACTAACCGTAGAGTAATGCTTGGCGTGATCTTCATCCACAAGCTCCTTAATGGTGATATAGACTCCCCTGAGCTATTGAGGCGTAGCTTTATGTGTTCCTTGTAGACCTACTAGAAATTTCATACCTCTATCACTTCCACGCTGTTCTACTAACTATGCTATGCATGAACCTTTGTTCTGATTACAACCGCCTTTACAGTGTAATCAGTTCAGAGCTCTCTCTTCCTTTACTAAAAACTTCTATCTTATCTTATTTAGTTCGTAACTAGATGTAGAATTCGTTTATTTGTCTGTGTTTTGTGATCTTGTTCCCGCGTCTCGAGCCGTACGTTATGCGGTATGCGTCCCTCGGTCGGTTGGGCGGGAGGTGTGGGCACTTAGTGCACCCGTTGGGATTCACACGTAAAAAAAAAAAAAAAAAAAAAGTTATTGCATATATTTTATTAATTTTATTAATGCTGTATTTTAGGTTAAAAAGGAATTTAATCCAATTTAATTTTCGTAACATCACGCCAGTAACGTCCCGCCAAAATATGTTTAAAGTCAAATAAAAAAATTACAAAAAACTTGATTCTAATATGATGAAAATGTAAAAGATCACGAAGCGATACTGTCTAAATTATATAACAATGAAATACAAGGAATATAACATGTCATCTCAATATATACTAATAAATGTCAAAAATGCCTTAAATATAAAACAACAAAACATACTGAGACCCCTATGACAAAACTGGAACATCTATACATGCTTTCGATAAGGTAATTGTGGATTCAATTGGTCCCCTACCTAATCCGAACAAGGAAACGAATATGCAGTGATTTTTTTATCTGCTTTCAACGAAATACCTTGTAGCAATACCAACTAAGACAAAAGTGCAACAACAGTTGCCAAAACTGTATTTGAAAACTTTATTCTGAAGTACGATCCAATGAAGACGTTCATTACGGACATGGAAACAGAATATAAAACTCCATAATTAATGACTCGTGCAAATATCTAAAGATAGACAACATAACGTCTACTGCACACCACCACCAGACATTACAACGACGATTACATTAAGGAAGTAAAGTTTAGACTAGAAATAGCTTAATATCAATATCATGATAATAAAGTATCAGATGTAAACATACTAATAGGAAATAAAGTTTTATTAAGAAATGATACGGGCCATAAGCTAGAATCTAAGTATTTAGGCCCATATACAATAGAAGCAATAAAAAAGGGATAACATTTTAATTAAAGATAATAAAAATAAAAAACAAATAGTGCATAAAGATAGGTTAAAAATTTTTACCTAATTGGTCAACAAATTAAGAAGAATTGAAAATTAAAAAGAAATAACAATGAAAAAAAAAATTTTAAAATTTTTATCTTTTTATGACCCTATATACATTTAAAAAAAAAAAAACAATTTTTTTTTAAAACTCAAATATATCACCAAACAAAAAAAAAATATATATATATAATAAATAAGATTTCAAATAATCATATTAGAAAATAACTCCATAGAATTACGTTATTTTTCTAAAGGAGGGGGATGTAGCATGTTGCAATCATAATATGAAGTGGAACATATTAATAATATAATGTAACATTTTGTTACTATATTTATGTTCAACTATTACTATATATATGTTCAACATTCAAGTGTCATGCCATGAGTGCATGGCACTGGATATTGCTGAGTCCGCAGAATGTACATGCGCGACCAATTAGTTCCCAAGCAATATGATACATCCTCACTCTCCCGCTGAAGCGGCATATTCTTATGTAAACATAAGCAGACCGCTCCTCTGCCGTCACTGACAGTGCAGCTACGCGGTCTTAGCTATAAGCAAATATTGTTAAAGAACTAAAATTCAATCTAAGAAATACCACTGAAAGCAAAAGAAAGGCTTTGCCTGCATACTCAATTAAATAAAGAAACACTATAAAGAGAAACCATTCAGCTGAACTATTTAAGTTGGGTGACTACTTCTAATCTCTACATGTCGACCTTGACGTAGGTCGATCCATCGACTAGGACATCAAGGAGGATTTGAAGAAGAAAAAACGCACATCAATTAACTTCCAAGCTTCAAGACAGCAATAACAACAATAACGGCTACCACAGCAACATCTCAAAAAAAAAAAACAGGCCAAAATACATATTCTGAGTAAGTAGAGAGTGAAAAATGGCAAGAGGTGGAGTGCAGAACAAAATAAACAAAAGAATAGCACACATCAAGTGGCTATTATTTTCAAAAAAAGCACCACCTCCATGGGCAGTAGCCCAAAAATTACAAAATGAACTTGACTTTTTAAAGTCACTAAATAAGAATAAAAAAGCCAAAACCCACTCTCGCTCAGAGATATCCGTATTAAATTCAGAAAGTACTAATACAATAAACTCCCGAAAGCCAAAACCGATACCAAAGGAGGAGAAGTGTCCCCAGGATTGCCCGGGACCATTGTACAGCCCATATTGCGAATACACATGCTGGAAAATTGGTGCGAAGACCGGCACCAGTACCGCCTGAGCCCAAAGGCCCCGGACATCAGCAGCAGCCTACAAGTGTGAAAGGCAGGCCGCCTTTTACACCATCAATGGATCATCAGCGTGCCAACCAGCGACGCCCAGCTGATGCTACCGATTGGAAAGAATAGAAGCCAAGAAGAAAAATAATAATAATTTAAAATACATATAGATATATACATATACATATATATAAGAAGAAAAAAACCAACCATTGTAAAATTGCGTGGAACCTTTTCCGCCCATAGCATTATAGCCTGTAAAGCTATACGACCAAATAGGTAGGGACATGTTAAACATAAGCAAATTCAAAAAAGAGAAAATCGTTCAAAGCGTTATAAAACAAAAACAATGAATTAATACGAAAAGTAAAAGGAAATTTTTCTTTTTTTTATTAAAAATAAAAATTTTCTTCAAAACAATTTCTATGAAAAAGAAAAATTTTTTAATAGTTAATGTTTGATAACAAAATTAGTAAATTTGATGATACATTTGAAATCCCAAGTATGGGACTAATTGACACAAAAACAGTGGATTCCACTGCAAATGTTATCAACCAAATAGAGTCATCAAACATTGACTTAAGATTGACAAATGTACTTTTACTGATAATTGTAATTATTTTGAGCGCATATGCATTGTTTAGGGCATACAGGTTACACAATAAATGTGTAACCAAAAGAGCCTTAAGCCATGCTAATGACCTGGACAAGGTCTAAAAGACAAAGTTGTCATAAAAGTACATTTTAAAAATAAAAAAACAAATTTCTCGAAATAGCCTTTTTAATTTGTTGACCAAATAAAAAAAAAATGAATAAGTAATATGAGTACATTAGATAACTATTTTTTTCAAAATTAAATCTCTACATGAATGTACTAAATTTCAGATAAACATAAACCAATTTTCAATATAAACAGTGACATAGAGACACTGCAGATAAAAGTACAGGTTCAAACTCAATCATGGCGTAAGCAGTTGTAGACTTTCTTAATTTAGCCTCATCTCTGTTATCAGAATTTGATGGAAAGGCTGAGAACCTACAAAACTTCATAGACGCGTTATACCTAATAGACTCTCTAAAAGGCGCACATGAAACAACTGCAATAAGCTTAATAAAAATAAAATTAAAAGGTTATGCTCGAAACCTAATCAGCAATGAGCAGACAATTGTTGAAGTAATTGCACAATTGAAGAAGTCCATAAAAGGAGAATCAGTAGAAGTTATTTCTACCAAACTCCTTAATTTACAACAGAAAAGCAAAACAGCCACAAAATACACCCAAGAGGTGGAAAAACTTGCTAAGTCTCTTGAAGAAGCCTATATAAATGATGGCCAATCACCAGATTTGGCATCCAAATACAGCACATCGCAAGCTGTAAATGCAATGACACGAAACTGCACTATCGATAAGGTAAAACTTATTATGCAGGCGGGCACATTCAGCAATATGAATGATGCCATTACCAAATTTGTCAACAGTTGCTCAGAGGCAACTGGCCAGGCTAACTCTGTCCTACATTTTACATCAGGCAGATACAACAATGGGGTCCGAGGTAAATACCGAGGAAGAGGTTATTTAAACAAAAAATTTTAATATCAATATTTTTGTAAAATTCATGAACAATGCTACAAACCTTAACATTTATTTTTTCAAGATTAATTCCGATCACTTTGGTACAATTTCTAAAGAAAAATAAAATACCAAAGCACTACTCTAATAAATGTCCAATTCAATCAATACACAATTTCACACGAATTCAATATAGTAGATACAAAATTAGCAATACCTTGTAATGAAATTATAGGCATTGATTTAAAAAAAAAAACCCCATACAAATACAATTAAATATCCAAAAAGACATACAAAATAAAGTCCTGAAGGTCACTACCAGGCAACAGTGTAGACAGTAAGAATCCTGCGCAGGAAATTAAAAATGTAAAAGTAGATTTGCCTATGCAAACAATTAACAACGCTTCTAAGCCCAACTTATATGAAATCATTTATGATGACGTATTAAGTAAAGTAGAGGCCTTGCATATAAGAAACAATACATGTTTTTAGGAGCATGGAAAGAAGATTATTGCAAGAATTGATGTTAGCAATTTGTACACCAATGAAACATTCGACTTAGGTCAATTCTTCCAAAGGCTTGAAATGCAAGCCGGTATACTCAAGATTAGCCAACTCAAAGTGGCGCCGTGTAAAAAGATCTTTGAATTAATTTCAATTGAATCTTTTAAGAATATGGGCAATAAAATAATGAATATATATATTAAGAGTAGCTACTGAGGCCGGTGACCCTAATACAAAATGTAAAAGATCAAGAAGCGATGCTGTCTAAATTATATAACAACGAAATACAAGGAGGTCATAATGACATTACAAATCTTTGGCCAAAGTAAACATTATTATTTGAAAGAATATAACATGTCATCTTAATATATATTAATTAATGTCAAAAATGCCTTAAATATAAAACAACAAAACATACTGAGACACCTATGACAAAACTGGAACATCTATACATGCTTTCGATTAGGTAACTGTGGATACAATTGGTCCACTACCTAATCCGAACAAGGAAACGAATATGCAGTAATTTTTTTATCTGCTTTCAACGAAATACCTTGTAGCAATACCAACTAAGACAAAAGTGCAACAACAGTTGCCAAAACTGTATTTGAAAACTTTATTCTGAAGTACGATCCAATGAAGACGTTCATTACGGACATGGATACAGAATATAAAACTCCATAATTAATGACTCGTGCAAATATCTAAAGATAGACAACATAACGTCTACTGCACACCACCACCAGACATTACAACGACGATTGCATTAAGGAAGTAAAGATTAGACTAGAAATAGCTTAATATCAATATTATGATAATAAAGTATCAGATATAATCATACAAATAGGAAATAAAGTCCTGTAAAAAAAATGAATCAGGACAAAAGTTTGACTCTACTTATATAGGACCATTTAAGGTCATAGGAATAGACAATAGAGATAATATTACAATAAAAAAAAAGAAACAAATAGTACATAAAGATAGGTTAGAAATTTTTATATAATATAATTTTTTGATATAATATTTTGGAAGAAAATACAAAGTTGGAACATTTTATTTACAAGACCATCAACGAAACAATATAACGAGGGTAGCATCATGGACGATGCATCAGTACAATATCTAGGGGATTAAAATCTCCAAGAACGATAAGTGACTCTCTATCGGACATTTTTGAGGAAACAGCTTTAATAGCGCGCAAGAGTTTTTAAATTTCGAGTCGGAGAAAGGTTGGATATACGAACAGGTAACATAGGTGCAAAAAGAGTTAAACAAGATCTCAACACTGATGAATTCGATTTCATGGATTAATTCGGATGGAAGGGCTGACTCGAAAGCAATTACGACAACAGTACCATTGCGGATTTTCCGATCTCTCCTATAAATTCCATAATTTTTGCAAAGAACAGAAGCATCAGCAATGCCTGGCTTCAGCCAAGTCTCAGTAAAGGCAAGAATATGGAAATTTAAGGATACGCTGCCTACATAGAGCTTAGACTCCAACATTCTGATAGGTCAGAGTGAGGGACGAGATTAGTTTTTTGGCATCCCAGCAAAACGGAGTTGAAACGGAGGCCGATTTTTATATTTCGCCGTATACTCTTTTACTATAAGTATGAATAAACAGTGCAGAATATTGTGTACGGATTACCAAAATTTGGGGGATATTGAGCGGTGTATGTAATTTCTAATGGATCATATATTACAAGGGTATATTGACTTCGACTGAAGGTAACCCAGCCTTCTAGTCTTAAATTGTCTTAAATTATTTTACATTAAGAAGAAACTTTAGAACATGTATATGTTCCGTCGGATTTCATTTGAAACGAACTTAAAGCTTCTAAGAAGAAATTGATATTTTTCACATGGTTTATGTGAATTTTAACTAACGACTAATTAAAATGTTCTTTTTCGTTAGGCGGCAACCAAAAGAAGATGAAGTTGAACTTACTTTTGATTGTAAAAGTAAAGATGTAGAATAAAGACACTTATGTCTTCTTTGGAGTTCGAAATTAATCTTCTCTCCGTCTTTATTTCAAAATTTAACTTAGCCTAAAAGTACATACGTAATTTTTGAGTTCTGTCGCTCAAAGCAGCGACAGAACGGGAGTATATAGCATACCATATGCATTTATATATATTGTTAAATATGTATGTATATGCATATACATACTACTCTATTTATTTTATTGAAATCTAAAAATTGTTTTAGTAATCTACCGAAAACTAATTCTTATGGAAATTAATTATGTGCAGCCGATGGTGTTGTGTCAAAACAATATGTGAAATATTGTATCCAAACATCCCAATCGGTTTTATCTGCAGATATGTACGAACGAACGTATTCATTGAATATTCTATGACTTCGTTCTATTGTCCCTAATGTCTGGTGCATGGTGAGATAAGTATATATACTTATTTCATCATGGTCTGGTGATGGTGTGCAGTAGACGTTATGTTGTCTATCTTTAGATATTTGCACAAGTCATTAATTATGGAGTTCTTATATTCTGTTCCCATGTCCGTAATGAACATCTTCAATGGACCGTACTTCAGAATAAAGTTTTCAAATACAGCTTTGGCGCCAGTTGTGGCACTTTTGTTTGGAATTGGAATGGTTTCTAAATACTTAGTTAAATCGCATATTTGCGTAACTGCATATTCATTGGCATTCATTCATATTTTTCCAATAATAATATCGTTTTACTTTGACCAAAGTTTTTGTAATGCCTGTATGACCTCCTTGTATTTCATCGTTATGGAATTTAGACAGTATCGCTTCTTGATCTTTTTCATTTTCTATTAGGGTCACCGGCCTGAGTAGCGCTACTCCTAAAATATTCAATATTTTATTGCCCATATTCTTGAAAGATTCAATTGAAATTAATTCAAAGATCTTTTCGCACGGTGCCACTTTGAGTTGGCTAATCTTGAGTATACTGGCTTGCTTTTCAAGCCTTTGGAAGAATTACCTAAGTCGAAGGTTCCATTGGTGTACAGATCATCAACATCAATACTTGCAATAATTTTCTTTCCATGTTTCAAAAAACATGTATTGTTTCTTATACGCAAGGCCACTACTTCATCATTACAAATGACTTCATATACGCTGGGCTTAGAAGCGTTGTTAAGTGTTTGCATAGGCAAATCTACTTTTACATTTCCTGCGCAGGATTCTTTCTGTCTATACTGTAGCCTGGTAGTTACTTTCAGGACTTTATTTTGTACGTCTTTTTGGATATTTCGGATATTGTTATCCGTGATAGGGCATTTGCCACAAAATTGTCTTTTCCCTTGGTTTTTATGATTGTCATGTTTTGTTTGTTGTATTTAATTGTATTTGTATGGGTTTTTTTTTTTTGAAATCAATGCCTACAATTCCATTACAAAGTATTGCTAATTTTGTATCTACTATATTGAATTCGTGTGGAATTGTGTATTGTTTGAATTGGATATCTATTAGAGTTGCGCCTTGGGATTTTATTACTCCCTGGCCTATTCCTTGAATATTTATTTTTTATCTTCAGGAATTGTATCAAAGTGATCGGAGTTAATTTTGAAAAGTGAAATATCAGCATCAGTGTCGATCAAAAATGTTAAGGTTGTTTTTGTAGCATTGTTTATCAATTTTACAAAAATATTGAGATTACAATTTTTTTTTAATTGTAGTTTATTTATTTTTTTTTTTTTTATTGGTTTGTACTTAATTACCTCTGTTAGGTTTTGGATAGCCTTGGTAATAGTAACCTCTTTGGTTACCGCGACTACTGTTGCCTCTGCTATAGTAGACAGTGCCAACGCTTCCAGTAATCTGTGTGCTGTGATGAATATATTTACTCCTTGCATCATTAAAATTACTGAAATGGCCTGTTTCTAGTATTAGGCGGACCTTTTTATATTCACAATTGTGAATCATGGCTGATAAGGACTGTTTGATTGAAAATTTATCAGCACTTAGTGGGTCCAAGCCTTCGTCAATATACGCTACTGCTAACTGCATGCGCAAGTCGTCAATGTCAGTCGTATATTGCGATGCTGTTTTGCCTTTTAGTTTTGTGTTAATTAATTTTGCTTCGATAAGTTCGGAGGATTCTCCTTTGACGTTATCAGTTACTTTCTGGATTATTCCTTAAATTGTTTTCTCATTCTGAACTCATAACTTCAACGGCTAGATCTTCTTGATCTCCTTTAGTTCTATCTGTGATTCTTAACGCTGTCAAGAAGCGATGGAGTGATAGCTTGTTGCCATCAAATTCGGGGCTCGAAGTTGAGATTTGTCTGACATATTGACGATATTTTTCGACTGTGGACGTCATTATTACCTCGTCGTCTATTTCGATTGTGTGTTTGGTTTCTTGACTTGATTGTAGCCCGATCTGGTCAGTATCCATTAATACTGACTCATCAAATCTGGCTGGTGTGTTTATTATATTCGGGATAAATAGGCTTAAGCTATGTCTCTCCGATATATACCTAAGGTTTTCCCTTAGTCTTTTTGTTATCCTTTACCTCCTCTGAGCTACCAAACTAACCGATTGTGTACAAATTGTGTATACTCTATATAGGGACAAAGGAAAATTGTGCTTGTGCAATTGTGTTTGTGTTCTGTCCCTTATACTACATTGGCACATTATAATTTTCTCAATTGTTTCCTTGTGTAGACGTTTAAACAGTCATTTCATTTGTTTTCTAAATCAAAATTACTTTCTGTTTTCAATTTAAAAGTTGCGTCATTTTTGTTCTTTAATTTATTGTTGTAGCGCATATGCCTTATATATTTTTTTTTAATAGAGGGCAAGAGCAAAAGAAAAATACCTTATATTGATCTCTTTTTTTTGTAAAAATTAGTGTAATAAAATTAAAATTCTTTTCATTCTCTTCATTCTTTTTTTTTCAATAGAGGGAAAAATGAAAAATTTTATTTATATTGATTTCTTTTTCAAATTTAGTGTAATAGTGGGAAAAATATCAAAATTAAAATTTGGATTTGAATGATTTAAATAACATACATTTATTTAAATCATTCCTATATATATATATATATATATGTTTTTTAGTAATGGGAAAAGTTAAAAAAATTTTCATTATATTGCTTTTTTTTGGGAATTTGAAAAATTAACCTAATTCGTGATAAAGATGAACAAAAATTCAATTTTTAAAGCAGCTTAGTTGTAAACTAAGCGCCAGAGACGTGGAAAAATTAGTTTTTGGGAGAATGTGGTTGGCTCAGAATTCAGGTATACATTTTACTTAATTTAGTTTATTTAAAAAAAATTCTCCAACCACATTTGTTAGTAAATAGCCTATTTGTTTTTTTGGTAGTATTTTTTAACCGGCGTGTTCACCTCTGGTTGAGTTTTAAAATTTTAAACTTAATGGCAAGTAGGCCTATGAGTATTCGCGGACTTCTTGCGTTTTCCGCTCTTTTGCGCAATTCTTCGTTTATTTTCTCCAGTCGTCTCCCGATCTGCTCTTTTTCCTCCTTTGTTTTTGATGTCTTCATGAGGTCCAGTTCCAGTCGTCTGGCCCTCATTAAATTGGTCAGCTTTCCTCCCTTGCTTCTCTTCTTCTTGGGTTGTTTTTTGTGTTGTCGCTGCCGATATTCTTCTATCGTCAGCGATCTTAGTCCATCGATTGGACACACCTCTAGCGCCTCTTTGAGAGTTGGTGCGTCCCTTTGCTCAGTAGGAGCAGAATTCCGAAATTCGAAGTCCTCAGTTGCCATTAGTGAATAAATTTTGTTTTGTTTAATTCATTTATTGTTTTTGAATGAATTTCATTCTTGGCAAGAATTTAATTTTACACTTTAATGACTGCTGCTGACCCTTGTTGTTCTTTGATGTCATTCTTTTTAAATTATGTCCCAAGGTGGTTTTCTTTTCCTTTCATTCAAATGGAGACGATGATTTAAAAGTGGTATTGGTGTTCGTTACACTGGTCGTCGATCGCCTGACAATTGGCCGATTAGTAGACAATAAAATAGCATTAGTTCCAGTTCTTATGATCGTTGTGGTTGTTGTCCAATTAGGTTTGTGGACAGGCACCCTGCCAGATGTCACCGTATACCGATTTGGGTGTTGAAATCGTTTTATAGTTTTTGTCGTTATCCATCAAGAAGGGTTTTGTTTCTTGTTTAATTTATTTAATTATTTTATTTTTTTTTTTTATGTAAAAATAAAGTGTAAACGAAAGACTATTTAGCGCCTCAAACATGCGATCAATACTTTCATTCACTGCGTCCACCGATTGGGTTAGCGCATAGACAGCGCCCGCGCTCTCATCGGTAGCCTTGCTGAGCTAGCAGAAGCTTCCTCGCAGAAGTCGAACTTAAGCCCACACCTGACACCAATGTAGCGCAATTTAGCTTTCGGAAGCTTCAGTGCCTTACCCGTGGCCGAGCTATTGCTTCGGGTATTAAACCTGGGTGGAGGGGGTCAAGCTACAGAGGAAAAGACAGGCTGTAGCGGCAGATGGCTTAGTGGACGTTTTTAATCGATGTTTATTTCTTTAGGTTTTTTTTAACCCTGCAATCTCTTGAGTACAAATCAAACGAAATAATACATCCATATGTATATGTACATCCATACATATGAGGAAATTTAGAACGCCACGGCCACTCTAATATGTATACATATACATATTAATATTAAAATATTCAATGTTATATTAAGTGTACGAAGACTTAATTGGTGTGAATTTTATTTTATTTTTTGGTTTTTAGCTGATAAGTTTTGGTTTAGTTAGTGAAGTTGTTTTTTTGTTGTTTAAGTTTAATTAGTTTTATATAATAAACAAAGTTGCATCAAAAAAAAATGCAAACATTATTTTAAAACACCCTTTTTTCCACTAGAAACTTACAAGACACCAATGTACGAAGACATTATTGGTCAGCTGTACATATTTGATTTTGCGAGAAATACAAACTTTAAAAACAGAGTCAAGCACTCTTTAAAAGTATTGAATGGGGGTGTCCATATATCAATATTAAGAGCAAAATTATTAAGGTTGACAAAGTCAGCCTTACGAAACTGCGAATCTTTGAGACCAAATTAGCACAAAAAATCGGTTCTTGAAATTTAATACAAATATGAGATCAAGTTTCAAATTTCTCATGTAAATTATGCAGGATTTATTTGGCATAGATATATGTAAGTTAAAAAGACCATCAACGAAACAATATAACGAGGGTAGCATCATGGACGATGCATCAGTACAATATCTAGGGGATTAAAATCTCCAAGAACGATAAGTGACTCTCTATCGGACATTTTTGAGGAAACAGCTTTAATAGCGCGCAAGAGTTTTTAAATTTCCGAGTCGGAGAAAGGTTGGATATACGAACAGGTAACATAGGTGCAAAAAGAGTTAAACAAGATCTCAACACTGATGAATTCGATTTCATGGATTAATTCGGATGGAAGGGCTGACTCGAAAGCAATTACGACAACAGTACCATTGCGGATTTTCCGATCTCTCCTATAAATTCCATAATTTTTGCAAAGAACAGAAGCATCAGCAATGCCTGGCTTCAGCCAATTCTCAGTAAAGGCAAGAATATGGAAATTTAAGGATACGCTGCCTACATAGAACTTAGACTCCAACATTCTGATAGGTCAGAGTGAGGGACGAGATTAGTTTTTTGGCATCCCAGCAAAACAGAGTTGAAACGGAGGCCGATTTTTATATTTCGCCGTATACTCTTTTACTATAAGTATGAATGATAAGTATATGAACAGTGCAGAATATTGTGTACGGATTACCAAAATTTGGGGGATATTGAGCGGTGTATGTAATTTCTAATGGATCATATATTACAAGGGTACTTGTAATATACAAGTACTTGTACTTGTAATTACAAGGGACTTCGGCCCTTACCGAAGGTAACCCAGCCTTCTAGTCTTAAATTGTCTTAAATTATTTTACATTAAGAAGAAACTTTAGAACATGTATATGTTCCGTCGGATTTCATTTGAAACGAACTTAAAGCTTCTAAGAAGAAATTGATATTTTTCACATGGTTTATGTGAATTTTAACTAACGACTAATTAAAATGTTCTTTTTCGTTAGGCGGCAACCAAAGAAGATGAAGTTGAACTTACTTTTGATTGTAAAAGTAAAGATGTAGAATAAAGACACTTATGTCTTCTTTGGAGTTCGAAATTAATCTTCTCTCCGTCTTTATTTCAAAATTTAACTTAGCCTAAAAGTACATACGTAATTTTGAGTTCTGTCGCTCAAAGCAGCGACAGAACGGGAGTATATAGCATACCATATGCATTTATATATATTGTTAAATATGTATGTATATGCATATACATACTACTCTATTTATTTTATTGAAATCTAAAAATTGTTTTAGTAATCTACCGAAAACTAATTCTTATGGAAATTAATTATGTGCAGCCGATGGTGTTGTGTCAAAACAATATGTGAAATATTGTATCCAAACATCCCAATCCGTTTTATCTGCAGATATGTACGAACGAACGTATTCATTGAATATTCTATGACTTCGTTCTATTGTCCCTAATGTCTGGTTCATGATGAGATAAGTATATATACTTGTGATGGTGTGCAGTAGACGTTATGTTGTCTATCTTTAGATATTTGCACAAGTCATTAATTATGGAGTTCTTATATTCTGTTCCCATGTCCGTAATGAACATCTTCAATGGACCGTACTTCAGAATAAAGTTTTCAAATACAGCTTTGCCGCCAGTTGTGGCACTTTTGTTTGGAATTGGAATGGTTTCTAAATACTTAGTTAAATCGCATATTTGCGTAACTGCATATTCATTGGCATTCTCTGAGCGTGGTAGTGGATAGTATCTACTATCACTCCATCGAAAGCATGTATAGGTGTTTCAGTTAATATCATAGGGGTCTTTGTATGTTTTGTTGTTTTAGATTTAAGGCATTTTTGACATTTATTAATGACGTGTCATATTTTTCCAATAATAATATCGTTTTACTTTGACCAAAGTTTTTGTAATGCCTGTATGACCTCCTTGTATTTCATCGTTATGGAATTTAGACAGTATCGCTTCTTGATCTTTTTCATTTTCTATTACGGTCACCGGCCTGAGTAGCGCTACTCTTAAAATATTCAATATTTTATTGCCCATATTCTTGAAAGATTCAATTGAAATTAATTCAAAGATCTTTTCGCACGGTGCCACTTTGAGTTGGCTAATCTTGAGTATACCGGCTTGCTTTTCAAGCCTTTGGAAGAATTACCTAAGTCGAAGGTTCCATTGGTGTACAGATCATCAACATCAATTCTTGCAATAATTTTCTTTCCATGTTTCAAAAAACATGTATTGTTTCTTATACGCAAGGCCACTACTTCATCATTACAAATGACTTCATATACGCTGGGCTTAGAAGCGTTGTTAAGTGTTTGCATAGGCAAATCTACTTTTACATTTCCTGCGCAGGATTCTTTCTGTCTATACTGTTGCCTGGTAGTTACTTTCAGGACTTTATTTTGTATGTCTTTTTGGATATTTCGGATATTGTTATCCGTGATAGGGCATCTGCCACAAAATTGTCTTTTCCCTTGGTTTTTATGATTGTCATGTTTTGTTTGTTGTATTTAATTGTATTTGTATGGATGTTTTTTTTTAAATCAATGCCTACAATTCCATTACAAAGTATTGCTAATTTTGTATCTACTATATTGAATTCGTGTGGAATTGTGTATTGTTTGAATTGGATATCTATTAGAGTTGCGCCTTGGGATTTTATTACTCCCTGGCCTATTCCTTGAATATTTATTTTTTATCTTCAGGAATTGTATCAAAGTGATCGGAGTTAATTTTGAAAAGTGAAATATCAGCATCAGTGTCGATCAAAAATGTTAAGGTTGTTTTTGTAGCATTGTTTATCAATTTTACAAAAATATTGAGATTACAATTTTTTTTTAATTGTAGTTTATTTATTTTTTTTTTATTGGTTTGTATTTAATTACCTCTGTTAGGTTTTGGATAGCCTTGGTAATAGTAACCTCTTTGGTTACCGCGACTACTGTTGCCTCTGCAATAGTAGACAGTGCCGACGCTTCCAGTAATCTGTGTGCTGTGATGAATATATTTACTCATTGCATCATTAAAATTACTGAAATGGCCTGTTTCTAGTATTAGGCGAACCTTTTCATGTTCACAATTGTGAATCATGGCTGATAAGGACTGTTTGATTGAAAATTTATCAGCACTTAGTGGGTCCAAGCCTTCGTCAATATACGCTACTGCTAACTGCATGCGCAAGCCGTCAATGTCAGTCGTATATTGCGATGCTGTTTTGCCTTTTAGTTTTGTGTTAATTAATTTTGCTTCGATAAGTTCGGAGGATTTTCCTTTGACGTTATCAGTTACTTTCTGGATTATTCCTTAAATTGTTTTCTCATTCTGAACTCATAACTTCAACGGCTAGATCTTCTTGATCTCCTTTAGTTCTATCTGTGATTCTTAACGCTGTCAAGAAGCGATGGAGTGATAGCTTGTTGCCATCAAATTCGGGGCTCGAAGTTGAGATTTGTCTGACATATTGACGATCTTTTTCGACTGTGGACGTCATTATTACCTCGACGACTATTTCGATTGTGTGTTTGGTTTCTTGACTTGATTGTAGCCCGATCTGGTCAGTATCCATTAATACTGACTCATCAAATCTGGCTGGTGTGTTTATTATATTCGGGATAAATAGGCTTAAGCTATGTCTCTCCGATATATACCTAAGGTTTTCCCTTAGTCTTTTTAACACATCAATTCCTTGCGTTAAGTGCAATTGCGGTAATCTATTTAAATTTGTGTAGATTAGTTCGCGAATATTATTATACGTTTTTATTAAGCATTTAATGTGCCTTGCTTTTGTTATGTTTGGAATCGGTGCACTTTTATTTGGGCACTTAAACGATTTATCAAACTCATTATGGTCTACAATTCTTACACTATTGACCACATTGGCCGTGTTATCGTTTACCTCCTCTGAGCTACCAAACTAACCGATTGTGTACGAATTGTATATACTCTATATAGGGACAAACAAAAATTGTGCTTGTGCAATTGTGTTTGTGTTCTGTCCCTTATACTACATTAGCACATTATCATTTCCTCAATTGTTTCCTTGTGTAGACGTTGAAACAGTCATTTCATTTGTTTTCTAAATCAAAATTACTTTATGTTTTCAATTTAAAATTTGCTTGATTTTTGTTCTTTAATTTATTGTTGTAGCGTATATGCCTTATATATTTTTTTTTCAATAGAGGGCAAGAGCAGAAGAAAAATATTGCTTTTTTTTTTGGAATTTGAAAAATTAACCTAATTCGTGATAAAGATGAGAAAAAAAAGTTAATTTTGAAAGCAGCTTAGTTGTAAACTAAGCGCCAGAGACGTGGAAAAATTAGTTTTTAGAAGAATGTGGTTGTCTCACAATTCAGCTATACATTTAACTTAATTTAATTTAAAAAAAAATTCGCCAACCACATTTGTTAGTAAGTAGCCTATTTGTTTTTTGTTAGTATTTTTCAACCGGCGTGTTCGCCTCTGGTTGAGTTTTAAAATTTTAAAATTAATGGCAATTAGGCGTATTCGTATTCGCTGCCTAATTGCGTTTCTTCGCTCTTGGCGAAGGTATGTGATTTTATATGCATATATATTTACGCTCTATGTAGCTTTGTCGGTTCCACGTTGTGTGCTCATTGTAGCACTGTCGGATCCTTGGGCGCAACTTGTCGCGTTGGCGGGGCCGGTGCTGGTCGCACAGGCTTATTGTTTTCGGCAAACTGGGCTGGGAGGTTTTGTTCTCAATTGCCTTTGTCTACACCTTAAGCTTCTCCATTTGACTGCTGATCAAACCCGTTGCCTCGCTTTGCTTGTCAATGTAATGTGAATTTGGTGGTGCTGGAAAATCATCGAATATTTTATCCAGCTCCAATTTTGGTGATAAAGCTTCAAGGTAAAGAATCTCTTCTTTGTTATAACACAATTTTGATGACTGCTGCTGACCCTTGTTGTTCTCTGTTTTGGTTATTTTTCATTCAAATGGAGACGATGATTTAAAAGTGGTATTGGTGTGCGTTACACTGGTCGTCGATCGGCTGACAATTGGCCGATTAGTAGACAATAAAATAGCATTAGTTCCAGTTCTTGTGTAATTTATTTAATTATTAATTTAAATTAAATTTTTTTTTTTACACATACAGGCTTGTGATCTCAGTCACGGTCGCCATGTAAAAGTTAAAGTATAGATGAAAGACACATCTGTCTTCTTTGGAGGTAGAAATTAATCTTCTCCCCGTCTTTATTTCAAAATTTGACAGCCTAAATGTACATAAGTAATTTTGAGTTCTGTCGCTCAATGCAGCGATAGAACGGGAGTATATAGCATGCCATATGCAAATACATATATTGTTAAAGATGTATGTATATGCAGAAGGAATATACATACATGCGCTTGGTACCGAATGGTCAAAACGTCATAGTGCTTACGCTGCAGTTCTCACGGTACGGGCCAGTCCACATATAAATGGCTGATCATATTACGGCACTTGACGACGGTTATATTATGTAAAGAAAAAGACAAAATGTCTCTATGTTTATGCGGTTGATACTCTAATATTAAGTTTGGGCATATGACCACTTTACATATTGTTTACACTACAATACGGTGGGCATATGCTTGTTTGGCATATAACATACTACAATGGGGCTACAAAATGGAAAGCAAATCTTTACCATCCGTTGGTGGGTATAGAAGTAGTGACCTGCATGATTCGCGATAATCGTTTACCTAATGAAGCATTTTATAAGGTGATCTTTTAAATTTAAACGTTGTCAATTAATTTCAACTTACCATTAACTTATCTTTTAGTGCGGTAAGCAACATAATCTACAAAATATTGTTCTAATTCAAAAGTGCGTGGATAGCAGCCATGGAGCAGAGCTTCTTAAATTAAATGGTGAAGCAACAAACACACGTCCTCCACCAATCACATTCACTTCAACAGTAAAAATAGATGGTACACATGGTAGACAACCGTCAATTTTAAAAAATTTATTTGCAGAAGTCTGTAAATCAGCCGGGGACACTGATCAAGCTGATAAAATCTGCAAAAATCGATAGCTCCTTTATTAGAACTATGCAAAATGCTTTATTTGAATTGCAAAAAATAAATACATTTGTAAAATGATTAAAACTAAAGTATACTTTGTCATTATAAATATATTTTCGAACAATCAACATTAATTAATATATCATGTCTGAGTAGTGGGCTGAACTCTTAATTTTAAACCAGAGGGTAAAACTCGGTAGGTAAGCTTTTTAAACATGTATGATTTTATTGATGAATATGACATTTAGATGAGTTGGTTCTATAAAATTTATCAGGAAAACAACTTAAGCCTATTGTAGAGGTTAGAAGTAGTCACCTAACTTAAATAGTTCAGCTGAATGGTTTCCCTTTATAGTGTTTCTTTATTTAATTCAGTATGCAGGCAAAGCCTGTCTTTTGCTTTCAATGGTATTTCTCAGATTGAATTTTAGTTCTTTAACAATATTTGCTTATAGCTAAGACCGCTTAGCTGCGCTGGCAGTGACGCCGGCAGAGGAGCGGTCTGCTTATGTTTACATAAGAATCTGCCGCTTCAGCGGGAGAGTGAGGATGTATCATATTGCTTGGGAACTAAGTGGTCGCGCATGTACATTCTGCGGACTCAGCAATATCCAGTGCCATGCACTCATGGCATGACACTTGAATGTTGAACATATATATAGTAATAGTTGAACATAAATATAGTAACAAAATGTTACATTATATTATTAATATGTTCCACTTCATATTATCATTGCAACATGCTACATCCCCCTCCTTTAGAAAAATAACGTAATTCTATGGAGTTATTTTCTAATATGATTATTTGAAATCTTATTTATTATATATATATATTTTTTTTTTTGTTTGGTGATATATTTGAGTTTTAAAAAAAAAAATTGTTTTTTTTAAATGTATATAGGGTCATAAAAAGATAAAAATTTTTAAATTTTTTTTTTCATTGTTATTTCTTTTTAATTTTCAATTCTTCTTAATTTGTTGACCAATTAGGTAAAAAATTTTTAACCTATCTTTATGCACTATTTGTTTTTTATTTTTATTATCTTTAATTAAAATGTTATCCCTTTTTATTGCTTCTATTGTATATGGGCCTAAATACTTAGATTCTAGCTTATGGCCCGTATCATTTCTTAATAAAACTTTATTTCCTATTAGTATGTTTACATCTGATACTTTATTATCATGATATTGATATTAAGCTATTTCTAGTCTAAACTTTACTTCCTTAATGTAATCGTCGTTGTAATGTCTGGTGGTGGTGTGCAGTATACGTTATGTTGTCTATCTTTAGATATTTGCACGAGTCATTAATTATGGAGTTTTATATTCTGTTTCCATGTCCGTAATGAACGTCTTCATTGGATCGTACTTCAGAATAAAGTTTTCAAATACAGTTTTGGCAACTGTTGTTGCACTTTTGTCTTAGTTGGTATTGCTACAAGGTATTTCGTTGAAAGCAGATAAAAAAATCACTGCATATTCGTTTCCTTGTTCGGATTAGGTAGGGGACCAATTGAATCCACAATTACCTTATCGAAAGCATGTATAGATGTTCCAGTTTTGTCATAGGGGTCTCAGTATGTTTTGTTGTTTTATATTTAAGGCATTTTTGACATTTATTAGTATATATTGAGATGACATGTTATATTCCTTGTATTTCATTGTTATATAATTTAGACAGTATCGCTTCGTGATCTTTTACATTTTGTATTAGGGTCACCGGCCTCAGTAGCTACTCTTAATATATATATTCATTATTTTATTGCCCATATTCTTAAAAGATTCAATTGGAATTAATTCAAAGATCTTTTTGCACGGTGCCACTTTGAGTTGGCTAATCTTGAGTATACCGGCTTGCATTTCAAGCCTTTGGAAGAATTGACCTAAGTCGAATGTTTCATTGGTGTACAGATTGCTAACATCAATTCTTGCAATAATCTTCTTTCCATGCTCCTAAAAACATGTATTGTTTCTTATATGCAAGGCCACTACTTTACTTAATACGTCATCATAAATGATTTCATATAAGTTGGGCTTAGAAGCGTTGTTAAGTGTTTGCATAGGCAAATCTACTTTTACATTTTTAATTTCCTGCGCAGGATTCTTACTGTCTACACTGTTGCCTGGTAGTGACTTTCAGGACTTTATTTTGTTTGTCTTTTTGGATATTTAATTGTATTTGTATGGGGTTTTTTTTTTTAAATCAATGCCTATAATTTCATTACAAGGTATTGCTAATTTTGTATCTACTATATTGAATTCGTGTGAAATTGTGTATTGATTGAATTGGACATTTATTAGAGTAGTGCTTTGGTATTTTATTTTTTCTTTAGAAATTGTAACAAAGTGATCGGAATTAATTTTGAAAAGTGAAATGTTAAGGTTTGTAGCATTGTTCATGAATTTTACAAAAATATTGAGTTTCAAATTTTTTGTTTAAATAACCTCTTCCTCGGTATTTACCTCGGACCCCATTGTTGTATCTGCCTGATGTAAAATGTAGGTCAGAGTTAGCCTGGCCAGTTGCCTCTGTGCAACTGTTGACAAATTTGGTAATGGCATCATTCATATTGCTGAATGTGCCCGCCTGCATAATAAGTTTTACCTTATCGATAGTGCAGTTTCGTGTCATTGCATTTACAGCTTGCGATGTGCTGTATTTGGATGCCAAATCTGGTGATTGGCCATCATTTATATAGGCTTCTTCAAGAGACTTAGCAAGTTTTTCCACCTCTTGGGTGTATTTTGTGGCTGTTTTGCTTTTCTGTTGTAAATTAAGGAGTTTGGTAGAAATAACTTCTACTGATTCTCCTTTTATGGACTTCTTCAATTGTGCAATTACTTCAACAATTGTCTGCTCATTGCTGATTAGGTTTCGAGCATAACCTTTTAATTTTATTTTTATTAAGCTTATTGCAGTTGTTTCATGTGCGCCTTTTAGAGAGTCTATTAGGTATAACGCGTCTATGAAGTTTTGTAGGTTCTCAGCCTTTCCATCAAATTCTGATAACAGAGATGAGGCTAAATTAAGAAAGTCTACAACTGCTTACGCCATGATTGAGTTTGAACCTGTACTTTTATCTGCAGTGTCTCTATGTCACTGTTTATATTGAAAATTGGTTTATGTTTATCTGAAATTTAGTACATTCATGTAGAGATTTAATTTTGAAAAAAATAGTTATCTAATGTACTCATATTACTTATTCATTTTTTTTTTATTTGGTCAACAAATTAAAAAGGTTATTTCGAGAAATTTGTTTTTTTATTTTTAAAATGTACTTTTATGACAACTTTGTCTTTTAGACCTTGTCCAGGTCATTAGCATGGCTTAAGGCTCTTTTGGTTACACATTTATTGTGTAACCTGTATGCCCTAAACAATGCATATGCGCTCAAAATAATTACAATTATCAGTAAAAGTACATTTGTCAATCTTAAGTCAATGTTTGATGACTCTATTTGGTTGATAACATTTGCAGTGGAATCCACTGTTTTTGTGTCAATTAGTCCCATACTTGGGATTTCAAATGTATCATCAAATTTACTAATTTTGTTATCAAACATTAACTATTAAAAAATTTTTGTTTTTCATAGAAATTGTTTTGAAGAAAATGTTTATTTTTAATAAAAAAAAGAAAAATATCCTTTTACTTTTCGTATTAATTCATTGTTTTTGTTTTATAACGCTTTGAACGATTTTCTTTTTTTTGAATTTGCTAATATTTAACATGTCCCTACCTATTTGGTCGTATAGGTTTACAGGCTATACTGCTATGGGCGGAAAAGGTTCTGCGCAGTTTTACAGGTTTTTTATTTGGATTGGTTTTGCATTATGCTATCATCATATTATCTCTCTTCCTTGCTTTGTAGATAAGATCTACTTTGCTTTTATCCTTTCTCCAAGTCCCTTTTTTCTCCAGATTTATGTATATTTGTCCAGGTCACTTCTTTTGTCCATCAGTGACCACTGTCACGGTCGCCATGTAAATAAAATGTTCCAACTTTGTATTTTCTTCCAAAATATTATATCAGAGACACAATGGTTCTTTTCAGTTTGAAGTCAGTTTATTTAATATTTCTTAATTCTGTTACAGTTCTTAACTATAGCTAAGACCGCGTAACTGCGCTGCCAGTGAAGCCGGCAGAAGAGCGGTATACTTATGTATAAACATATGTATGTATAAATGTCTAAATGTATACATAAGCATAAGTATGTATATATGCCGCCGCAGCGAGAGAGTGAGGATGTATCATATTACATATTGGGTCAAAGCGGCCGCGCGTGTTATATTTGCCGACTAAGCAATTGTCCAGCACCATGCACTCATGGGTGCTGCTACAATATGTTTGTAATATTATTGATCTGATGTTTCAGAACATGCTACAGTCTTTTTAACTTATATCTATGCCAAATAAATCCTGCATAATTTACATGAGAAATTTGAAACTTGATCTCATATTTGTATTAAATTTCAAGAACCGATTTTTTGTGCTAATTCGGTCTCAAAGATTCGCAGTTTCGTAAGGCTGACTTTGTCAACCTTAATAATTTTGCTCTTAATATTGATATAAGGACACCCCCATTCAATACTTTTAAAGAGTGCTTGACTCTGTTTTTAAAGTTTGTATTTCTCGCAAAATCAAATATGTACAGTTGACCAATAATGTCTTCGTACATTGGTGTCTTGTAAGTTTCTAGTGGAAAAAAGGGTGTTTTAAAATAATGTTTGCATTTTTTTTTGATGCAACTTTGTTTATTATATAAAACTAATTAAACTTAAACAAAAAAAAAACAACTTCACTAACTAAACCAAAACTTATCAGCTAAAAACCAAAAAATAACATAAAATTCACACCAATTAAGTCTTCGTACACTTAATATAACATTGAATATTTTAATATTAATATGTATATGTATACATATTAGAGTGGCCGTGGCGTTCTAAATTTCCTCATATGTATGGATGTACATATACATATGGATGTATTATTTCGTTTGATTTGTACTCAAGAGATTGCAGGGTTAAAAAAAACCTAAAGAAATAAATATCGATTAAAAACGTCCACTAAGCCATCTGCCGCTACAGCCTGTCTTTTCCTCTGTAGCTTGACCCCCTCCACCCAGGTTTAATACCCGAAGCAACAGCTCGGCCACGGGTAAGGCACTGAAGCTTCCGAAAGCTAAATTGCGCTACATTGGTGTCAGGTGTGGGCTTAAGTTCGACTTCTGCGAGGAAGCTTCTGCTAGCTCAGCAAGGCTACCGATGAGAGCGCGGGCGCTGTCTATGCGCTAACCCAATCGGTGGACGCAGTGAATGAAAGGATTGATCTCATGTTTGAGGCGCTAAATCATACCTTGGCCAGATCGCAGCTAACGGCAATACAGGAACAACCTACTCCACCAGTAGGTACCGTCTGGAATGGAATGGATCACCAGGGCAAAGGCAGGAGTCGCCACCCCAGGCAGCGTCAACAACGTACGGAGCATCTTGGGCTCGTCCAGCAGCGGCAAGCCAATTTAATCCGAACCTGCTACCCTTGTTCGATGGCACCGGCTGGTGGTTAGAATTCGAGCGTCTACTGGACACCGTGGCATCCTACTACCACAGGACAGATGAGGAAAAGTGTCTGGGCCTGGTGCTAAACTTGCACGGCAGTGCCTCTACTTTTTATGGCACGTTGCCGTCACAGCCTCCGCCCACATACACGACGCTGTGTGCCGCTATGCGGCAACGTTTCATGTTTCAACGTCGGAGACATTGGCATTAGAAAGGAGTGCCCCTACCCCGCTTGGTTGCCCAATGGCCATCGGCAACTACGCTCCACCCCCATTCATGTCAAGACGAGCCGCAAATATCAGTCCACTCACTTAAGCGCGCATTGGCACCACCGCTTCTATACCAGATGAACCAAAGGAGAAGGAGAGAATGCCCTCGGATGGAAATCGAGATGCCCGACCAACAAGCGCCTCTGCAAAAACCCATCGCCCCCCTCATAGCTCCGCTGCTGACGTGGTTGAGTCGCAAGCCCATATGGGGCACGCCGCTCCCACCGCATTAGAGCCGTCCAAGGATCGTTGCGAGCCGCTCCAACTAACGTCGCCCGACTGGTCTTTGTCGATAGAGCCAGTAGCCGGAACTGAGGGAAGAGTCAGTACTAGCCCGGTTGTGTCATGAGCCCGACCCCATCCTGGAGAGCCACAGTCAACCAGACGCTTCTACGATGGCACAGGAGAGCGGCGCTACTACCATTAGCGTCCAGCATGGGACTCCCAAAGTCACCCAAGCAACGTATTCCGTCACATCTACAGGCGTGCAAAGCTTACATTGTCTCGTTTTCTTACAGCAGAAACCTGTTCCCATGGTCGTGGATACAGCCGCAGCCGTCTCCCTGTTGAACTGGCGAGATACCGCGCGATCCGTGCGCACCACGCCTTGCATGGACCGTCATATTCTACGTTTACTTCAACTCAGAAAGCAGACATAGAGATGCGCATGCAACTCGCCGGTGAGCCACTTGTTCTACATGGTTGATGGTGCGACGCCCACATTACTTGGAATGGATTTGTTGCTGAAACACAAGGCAGTGGTCGACCTGGAGGAGGTAAAACTGAAGTTCCACTGGGGGGCCATGCCCCTTTTTGGTCCCCAGGAGACGGCCAGCCGACCATTGTATTTGCTATCTTCGGCCTACCTGCTGCCGCGCTCTGACACGCGCATTCACTTAAAATGTGCCGTCATGGAGTCCGCTGAAATGGCTGTGTTAGAGCCGAGTGAATACTCCGATCTACCCGATGATGTGGATTTGCGCCACGCCACCAATCAGTCGTTTAAGCAGATGAAGCAATGTTAAACCACAGCCCCAATTCTGAGCTTCCCCAGCGAAGTGGGCAAGTTTGTACTGAATACCGACGCTTCTAATTTTGGGGCAGGCGCTGTGCTCAGCCAAATACAGGAAGGCGAGGAACGAGTGATCGAGTACTACAGCAAAAGCTTCCAACCCACGGAATTATTAATAATAATAATAATAATAATTATTATCAGTAGTTCGGGCCACAACCCATTTGCACCATTACTTGTACGGCCGCCACTTCCGAATCCGTACCGATCACGCGTCCCTGCAGTGGCTATACAAGGAACCAGAAGGACAAATCGTACGCTGGATCGAACGCCTACAGCAATACGACAGGACCATACAGCACCGCAAGAGCTTACAATATGGAAACGCTGATAGCCTTTCAAGACGGCCCTGTAATGATTGCCCCACGTGCGACCGAGCGGAGCGAAAAGACGGTACTCATATTTTGTACACGCAAGTCCTTCTACCCGACCATCATAAAGCGCAGGAGTCCGACGAGACTCTAATTAAAGTACGCCAGTGGCTACTGCCAGTGGCAGTCGGCGACTGTCTAAGACGACGCTATGGGGCGAAATACTAAAGTCAAAGCGCTGTGGTGCCGAGAATGCACCAGTGGCCCTCGTACCACGCTCACTTGTCGACACCGCCATTCGCGGAGTATACGATTCGTCTACTGTTGGTCACTTCGGTGTAAAGAAGACACTGGCTAAGGCAAAGAAGCGGTATTATTGGATAGGCCAGAGCGGCGACATATCAATTTGGTGCGCTCGCTGTCCTACGTGTAATGTCCGGAAAGGTCCGCGTCGAAGAACCGTCGGACACTTACAACGGAGCAGCATAGGAGCGCCATTTGAGCGTCTGGCAGCTGACATCCTAGGACCGTTGCCCACCACACCCCGGGGCAACCATTTTGTTGGTGTGGTCATGGACTATTTCACCAAATGGCCCGAATGCGTGGCCTTTCCCGATCAGACAGCCGAATCTGTAGCCCGAGCCCTAGTACAACATGTATTCTGTCGCTTTGGGGTTCCTTTCGTCCTACACTCTGACCAAGGACGCAACTTCGAGGCTAACATCTTTCAAGCTTCCATGCAGAAAAGAGGTAGAAAACACGCGAACTACGCCCTTACACCCCCAATCCGATGGAATGGTCGAACGATTCAACCGTACCCTACTGGATTATCTGGCAAAGTTCGTTTCCTCCAGTCAGCATGAATAGAATACGCTGCTTCCATTAGCACTATGGGCCTACCGATCCGTACGAGAGTACAGGATTCTCGCCAGCTTTGTTAACCTTTGGGCGCGAACTGCGATTACCCTGCGAGCTGCTATTCGGTAGTCCGAATCTCGACCCCACGGAGTACCCCGAATTCGTCGGGAAACTAAAAGACGATTTGCGAGTTGTAAACGTAAGTGCCCGCTGCCAACTTCTAGCCGCTGCCCAAGCTAATAAAGCTCGGTATGATCTGCGATCGAACCCTATAGAATTAAACGCGGGAGACGAAGTATGGCTGTATGCACCCACACGCAGAGTTGCTCTAGATTTCAATCAGAATGGATCGGCCCCACTACCATCGTCCGTCGGATATCAGACCTAGTCTACGAAGTACCCCCGTCCGGCAAACGAACCACAAAGACCGTCCACGTAAACCGACTAGCAGTTTACCATTCCGAGCCCCGGCAGGACTTGGTACTCGGTCAGGAGCCTCGAGTCTAAGGAGGGGGTAATGTAACGCCTGTGTGGCATCGCCGGCCCACGGATAGACCTCCCACCTCGCGCCGCCCCGATCTGCTGGCAACCCTGGGAGTGAAAAGAAAACGGCAAGGCCGGAATTCGGAGGCGCAGCCAACTTAATTGTTGTTGTTTGGCAAGTGGTTTGTACTCAAGAGATTGAAGTGTTATAAATAAAACCTAAAGAGATAAGCATCGATTAAAAACGTCCACTAAGCCACCCGCCGCTACAGCCTGTCTTTTCTTCTGTAGCTTGACCGCTTTTACCCAGGTTTAATACCCGAAGCAACCGTTCGGCCACGGGTAAGACACTGAAGCTTCCAAAAGCTAAATTGCGCTACAATACCGAAACCATTCGGAATTTACGGATCCATTTATTTTCTTTTCCAACCTTATGAATTTTCGTTCGAAAACTTTTGAGTTTTTAAAATTAACCAAAAAAGCCACTATAATATGTGAAAAATCACAAGAGTTTTTATGATTATGAATATTTATATATATTAACTGAGTTAAATTCGGGACTTCGTTTATGTGCGAGGAAAGAAAAAAAGACGGAATGAATTGTTGCTTGCGATCGGATTAGAAGTTATTTCTCGACTATATTTTCATTTTCTTTTCTTAAACTTAAGTCGGCGAAGCGGGTCGAAGTTGATACAATGCAGTTCGATCCCGCCTGCCTCTAACTCCAACATCGAACACAGAACATCCAAATGGCGCTCATCTGCGCGTACACCGGCCCCCTTCGAGGGTTTCAGGCCTTCAAAGAACTGGCAGTGGTGCCAGCTTGTGAATCGCTCTTCTGTACGTTGCGCCTCCAGTCGTCCTTTCGGCTGCGACCCTGATTGCGCCGTCCTGCCCGACGCTTGTGGCCACCACTTGGCCTGTCATCCAATGTTGAGGTGGTAGATTGTCCTCTGCGACGAGGACGATATCTCCCACGCCGATGTTGGGCCTCCGCTCGTGCCACTTGGCCCGCGTTTGCAGCCCTAGCACATACTCTCGCTGCCTGAACGCCCGCTTGAGCGACGAGACAGCTCGCCATCGCTTTAAGCAGCCGCTGAGACTCTCCTGGTCTGGCATCCCGTGGTGTGGCAGTGCCCTTAAGTGCCCTCCGATCAGCAAGTGCCCGGGTGTTATGGCCTCGCCGTCGTTTGCGGTCTTGGCGGTATGAACGCAAATTCGCATCCTCTTGTTGACGCGAATTCCCGCACTGCGTCCACCTTGCTTTCGATCTTGCGCCGAAAATCACCTCCCGACTCGCTCCGACGAAGTTCGTCGGATTTAGTGCTTAAATCGGACACAAGTTGCAAATGAACCGCTTTGGAAGAAAAACAAACAAAATCAGCAAATGGTGATTGGGCGGAGCTGTCTCACTCTGTCTGCAGGCAAGTTTCCCATGATTCGGTTCATCAAGCGTAGCTTGTACTTAAAACATAAGATACAAGATCTCACTATTTGTCTGCAGACTTCTTGACCGTTAATTATCCACAGCTGCTCACGCAGGTGACTTACTAGACCTCTTAGGCCAACATGACAGTTCGATAAATGGAGGTGACGGACATAGCTTCGCACGAATTGCGAGCGTTTCGCTAAAATGAGCGGAAATTTCGCATCATATGAAATAGGAGCGCTTACAAGTCGCCCCCCCGACTCTCAACAACGAAAATGAGCACCACGAACCAGTGTATTCGTGCAGAATGGAGTCAAACCTTGAAGTTTTTGACCAACTCTTGCGCTTACGAATTTTTCCTATATCTTCTCAGAGTTCTTTATTTTGAAGTATTTCAACAATTTTGAGAAATGTTTCTTTTCGCTCTAATGGTGACGGAATTACATGATAAAATACGATCGATGTATTTTTATATCTACGGATGAAACGGAACACATAAAAAACACTATTCATTTTGTATGCGAAGAATAAATTTTGATGGTCTAAATTAGCGGATTTTCGTCAACCTCAAGGGTCAGCACGACAGCTGATTTCCGCACTTCCAATTCACGCATTTCGTCCGATAGTTGGACATGCTGATTGCTTGGCCAATCGCTTTGAGGTTGTCCGAGAAACCCAGGTCCTGATAACCAAATCGAATCAACTAGTTCGTCAACATTACAACCACGAGACACAATGTCTGCTGGATTCTGTTTTGTTGGTACATGTCGCCATGATACGTTCTCTGACCATTCTTAAATTTCAGCCACCCTGTTCGACACGAACGTTGCCAACGACGAAAGGTGTGACTTTATCCAATTTAAGAGAAAAAAGAAGAGTTATTTCCGAATCGGACCAAAGAAAAATACGCTCAACTGGTACCCTGATCAGATCACGAATACGGTGACAAAGGTCTGCGAGAAGGTGAGCGGCACACAGCTCAAGTCTTGGGAGTGTTTTGGGCGCTACTTTTGACTTCGAAGTTAGCAGCGAAGTGCCAAAAACCTCACGCAGTTTTTACACGAACGTATATACAACAACCATATACTCTCATTGAGGCACCGGCGAAACCATGAATCTCTATCGGAGCCTCTGTGTTGACGAATCGTAGAATCTGAATGGTATTTACATTTAATAAGGTTGACTTCAATTCATTCCATGCTGTTTCCAAATTCATTGGAATCGATTCGTCCCAGTCAAGACCCTTCAGCCACAGCTCCTGCATTAGGATCCTTTCCTTTAAGAACTAAAGGACTTAAAAGGCCAAGTGGATCAAACAAACGAGATGTCACCGAGAGAATATTCCGTTTTGTCGCTCGGAGACCCATAAATGAGTATTCGACTTAGAATTGAAAGATGTCTTCCCCAGGCAACCAGAAAATACGAAGTGTTTTGGTCGACGAAGATTCTGAGATTGTTATCGGCGTCGCTTTGCTAAGGGAAGCAGAGACTTCAGGACTGTTCGAGAACCATTTGGTCAACTCAAACCCTGCTTTAAGCAATGCCTGAGACTCTTCAGACTTAATTGTCAAAAGATCCTCGACGCAACCAGCACCAGTCAACATGTCATCGACGTAGAATTCATGCCTGATAACTTCAGCAGCTTTTGGTAATGACGATTCAATTATCTCACCCAGCTTTGTTAAACACCGTATTGCCAGAAATGGAGCTTGCGCAGTGCCATAAGTTACAGTGTTTAACCTGAACACTATCAAGGAATCATCTGGGTTTTTTCTCCACACTACGAGCTGGAAGTCTCGATCTGCTTCATGTTTCAGTACTTGCCGATACATTTTCTTGACGTCCGCTGTCAAGGCATACTTATGAAGCCTGAAGCGAAGCAGAGTTGAGTATAGCTCCTCTTGAATGGTGGGACCGACCATCAAAATGTCATTCAACGCAACTTGAGACGAAGTTTTGTATGCTGCATCGAATACAACATGCAGTTTCGTCGATGTAATTTGCGGTCGTAAAACGACCTGGTGCGGAATGATGTAATGTGGATGATCTGAAATTTTATTGTCGGTTTCTGACATATGTCCCAATGAAAGATATTCTTCTATGAACTCCAGATACATATGTTTCAATTGCAAATCTTTAGACAATCTTCTTTCTAGCGACAAGAACCGTCGTTTAGCAACGTCAAATGACCACCCAAGCGCATTGGGATTCGCTTTAAACGTAAGCTTCACCTGAAAACGACCAGATGGTAAAATTTGCAAGTTTTCGGCGAGAGATGAAATTTTTATGGGGAAAGTCAGATCTTCGATAGTCAAAAATTTTTGCAAGGTCTTTGTGGTCAACGAGCTTTTTCGTTGCCTTTAAAAAATCTCTGATAAAAATAAAGCCAAGTTCAATTTATAAACGTTATAAATTTTATTAATGCACGGCACCCTTTTAACTTTAACTATATTTGAACGCAGTAGCCACGGGCTATTGCGATTGCTTCATGCAGAGAACTAAAAACTTTTCTAATACATCAGAGGGCCACAGCGCCGATCTGCCTGCATTAGAAGTCGGTAGAGCTAAGTCGCTCGTGCCGACGTAAAGAGGCAAAAACGTAACGAAGAGGGCGAGAGCAAGTACCAGGTGCTGGTGTATGCCCACGGCTCTCTTATCAGATAATGCAAAATACATAATTCTTAAGCTTATTTAAATTCATTACTGCTGGCTCGAACAGTCTTGTTAATTGATCTTAAGACTTCGTTTTGATAACTCAAATTGACTGTCCTCTTCTGAATTTCTCCAATACCAGAAGGGTACCGCCCGGATACAAACCATCCGAATATTGTTTTCTGAAGGGTTGGAAGTCCTTGACCTTGCCTTATTTGACCAATTGATAAAAGGTCGTAAAATGCATCTGCTCCAATGAGCATATAGATTTTTTGTGGCTTATAAAAAAGAGGTTCGGCTAATTGCAGATTGTTCGGAATCTTCCAATCAGTGATGTTGAGGGTTTCGGGTGGCTGTTATTCTTCTGTTATTTCTTCTGTTATTTCTTCTGTTATTAAATTGGTCATGAAACAACTGTCGAGCAAAGCTCGGGCTACCACGAAATCGCCAGCTTTTGTTCTCACACCAACGATTGCACTTGCAAGAATCACACTCTTTTTAGCCGTCACATGCATAACATGTGAGGTAGATCATGTGGAGGTGGTGGTAACGCTCGACCACTGCTGACTGTGTATATGTGAAGCAACGTATGGTGAGACTTGTTGCATACACGACACTTTTTCGCTGTGGATTTTGCGAAACCCTGCCCCTTCCGAAGACAGTTGATACAAAGCGGAGCCGATTTTGCGAAATCGAAACGTTGTATGACGGACAACTGGATATTACATGGTCTTCTCATTAACTTTTTTATTTGCCACGAAACACGAAAATGTGCTACGATTATGCTGCTTCGTGGAAACTGATTTGGGCTCTGATCTGACGAGTTTGAGCGAATGCTTCGCTGATTCTTCAGCCGACATATGTTGATGACGCCGATTAAGCGTTGTCTCGCATTCCTTCCACGAAGGTATTGTCGCATAATTGAGCTGCTCTTCCCACTTATGCTTCGTCTGTGAATCGAAATTGTTCATAACTAAGTGAATTAGAATGACATTTAAAATCACTTTTTCACCTCCAATGGACAACAGAGAGCCATAAATTGCCGACACAGTGTCGACAAGGCTTCTCAAAGCTGCAGCCGACGGATGTGTCATTTTAGGGAGGCTGAACAGCGCGGAAACATTTTCCATGAAAATGAGGCAATCGTTGTCATAGACCTTTTTTAGGTTAAGGATCGCCTTATCATAATTGTCTTCTGAGACTTGAAACGCTTTGACAGTTCCTAGTGCTTCACCGGACAGACACGAAATTAAATAGTTGAACTTTTCAATTTTTGGAATTGAGGCGTTCGTATGAACAAGGGTTTCGAACAGTGACATACAATTTTTAAACTCTCAGTATTTGCCACTAAATTTAGGCAGTTGCAAACTCGGAAGACGAGACTGAGTTGTTATTGCGCACTTGGTTTCTACAGGCGTGCTGGCATCGGACGATCTTTTTAATGCGGACTTAAGTTGTGCTTTTGTGGATATACACAACTCTTCCAACTCGGACCTGTACTCGTCATCGGAATCGAACGTTTCTACTCAAGTCTGATATCTCAGAGCGGTGTGGATGTTCGTACTCAACATTTCCAATCGACATTCCAACTCTGTGACTTGAAGCGAAATACTTTGATCCCTCAATTGGTCACTTACGCGTTTGATGCTTTTGACGCATTGAGCTCGTCTTTTCTTTGCATCCTCAAAATCTTTAGGGATAGTCCCAGTTGGTGGAGCCATTGCTATTGGATGATTCAATTTATCGGACGAACGCAGACCAATTATACTACTTGCAAAGTATTATTTATTTTTTTTTTTAAGTGAATTTATTGTAAATTGTTTTGATTTTTAGATTTTTTTTTTTTTTAATATATATTTCGAGCGAAAGAATTTTATTGACAACACAAAAAAAATAAATAAAAAATAAAATGTCAATCCGAGAAGATATGCAGAGTATTTTTCATGAACTGTATGAAATAAAATTATATACCCTGCTAATTTGCCAAAATATAGGGTATAATTTAGTTGGTTTCTTGGGTAGCGCATCACCAGCTGTAAGCGTACCAACCACTGCACGCCACAACAACACAACGACGAAAACGACATAACGAAATAGAATTCCGTTGTATGGATATGTATGTATGTGTGTGTGCGCTGCAGACCAACTAAACGGTAAGCATGTAATGCAGATTGGGTGAGAGGGGGTACTGAGGGGTGAAGAGCAAATTTTTGCGCTTGGCAACAAGAAAAGAAATTAAACTTGTTACCAAACACCGAGAAATAATTTTGTGGTATTACTTTACCACAAAATTAGAATCTTACGATTCGAAATTCGCTGATCAGCAATGCAATAATTTAAATTTTTAATACACTAAAGAGAAGCGGTTCATTTGTTAGTATATGTGTATATGTAAATGTATATTTATATATGTATGTGTATATATAAAAAATGCATGCAAGTGTTATGTTAAGCTCAACTACTTCTGTGCTAGAAATTGAAAGTGTGTGCTCAAGATGGCCAGCACAATTACCAAAGAGAAATTTTTAGCACTTTACCTTGGAATTGACATTCGCTTTGGACTCAACTTTCCTTAAATCCGACATCGATGGATTATGGGGATGACCACGACCACTCCAAGTAATTTTCAAAATTTTTTTTATGTATTTCGAGACAGACGCGGGAGATTTTTTTTCTTTTATCTTTATGTTTAGTGAATTTCCCGACACGGTGTGAACCTTATCTGTGAATTGTTTGGTCTTTTTCTTTGCGTTTTGTTTTTAGAAATATATGTACATATACGTACATATTTTTCGCAACAGTAAGACTTCACCAGTTCACTTCACAATTTTTTAGCTTCTTTCTTTTGATATTTATATATACATGTACATATGTAGATATGTTCCACTGTTCTTTAGTTGTGTATTTATTCTATCACTTTAAACACCATAAACTTTTCCCTGCTCGGGCGCCATGAAAAATCACAAGAGTTTTTATGATTATGAATATTTATATATATTAACTGAGTTAAATTCGGGAAAAAAGACGGAATGAATTGTTGTTTGCGATCGGATTAGAAGTTATTTCTCGACTATATTTTCATTTTCTTTTCATAAACCTAAGTCGGCGAAGCGGGTCGAATTCGCTTCAATGCAGTTCGATCCCGCCTGCCTCTAACTCCAACATCGAACATTTAACATGACAACACAGAACATCCACATAGCGCTCATCTGCGCGTACAATATGTACATACATATGTATGTAAGTATGTACGTATGCACATGCATATGTACTGTTCATGCAAAGTGAGAGACTCAAAAAGCAATTGCATTGTGCTATTACACACAATGAAATTTGAAAAACCGAGATGCCCTGCGTTTGAAAATAATGCCGAAATAGCCACCTTTAAAATGATCGAAATAGCTAAATTTTTCCATTTTCACATTTCCAACGCACGTGACGTTACGTTCTTTAGATTAAAACAAAAAAAAGTCGGACTTGTAAAAAATTTGTTTGACATTTGTTTGGGACTTATGTAGCACTATATTCAGAAAAAAACCGTAACGAATCGGATGCAAGGACTTCTCGTTGTCTCATAAATCTTTTTATAATGTTTTTGAATAATACAAGTTAGTCTTCCAGTTTATCAAATTAGAATCAAGTTTTTTGTTTTTTTTTTATTTGACTTTAATTTAATTTTATCATTTTTATTATTTGTAACCTAAAATACAGCATTAATAAAATTAATAAAATATATGCAATAACTTTGGAGTCCTTATATAAGTATAGTTTTTGTTAATGAATAATTTCTATTTTGTAAATGATAATATAAGAAAACATATGATTTAGTAATAAGAATAAAAGAAATCATATAGTAATAAATTTGTATGTCGATTATAACACAATGTATAATAATACTATCGTTTTCGTTGAAAGTTCCATCTATGTAAATAAGCGATTCTTTATAATTCATATTTACGCAAAAGAATGCTCTCAATCTGGCGTGCCATTACGCATTGTGACCAATTATTCTAATAAGACTGTTTTTAATTTTAAATATTTAATTTAAAACAGCATGCATGTAATTAGGACTAGAAGGATGGGCTAACTTCGGCCGTGCCGAAGTTCGATTACCTCTATATATAGTTTACCGAACCATTAAGTTGTATACGCTGCTTTTATTATATATATTTCGGGAATAGCTAATAGGAACAAGCTATAGCATATAGTTAACGGATTCTATTACAACTCAATAAATATATTTTTATACATATCAAATTACAAGTTCCATATATTGTGTCCCTACCTTGAGAAACAAAAAATTTTCCATACATAAAATTTTTATGGACTGATTGATTCTATGGGATGGGTAAGCAACATAATCTACAAAATATTGATCTGATTCAAAAGTGGATAGCAGACACGGAGCAGAATTTCTTAAATTAAATGCTGAATCAACAAACGCTCACAGGGTAGAAAACCGTCAATTTTAAAAAAATTAATTAGCAGAAGTCTGTAAAGCAGCTGGTCACAATGACCAAACTTATAAAATCTATTAAAATCGATAGCTCCATTATTGGAACTATGTGAAACACTTTATTTGATTTAAAAATAAAAATACATTTGTAAAATGATTAAAACTAAAGTATACTTTGTAATTATAAATATATTTTCGAACGATCAATATTTATTGATATATCATGTCTGAGTCGTGGGCTGGCCTCTTCCGCGTCCTACCTGTCCATAATAATTGAGAACTTCTTCATTAGATAGTACTTAATATCACATAGATTCATCACATATACAATGGTCAAAAGTTTTTCTGTAAGCTGAACCTCTAATTCTACAGAACCTATGGTTAGCACCACAGTGGCTATATTCAGAGTGCATATATCCAGAGCTCACTGTGCTCAGAACTATGTTCAGTATATACCTCATATATACCAATAAACATAAATACAAGAACGCAACGACACTTAGTCTTCGTTGTATAAGTATATGTCATGTTCAAATGCAGTTCAAGTACCCCGAAATATGAGGAGCAAGCACCTCGAACTGCAAACTAGCGGCGTCAGCATGTGTCCCATGCAATGACCGCTTGCGCAATATATATATATGTACACATATATAAATATGTGCACACCACGCTCTATCCCTAGGCTTACACGAAAACTACATCCATGCACTAGCCTGGGATCCGAACCCGGAACCTCGTTGTTCAGTTGCCTAAATGACTGGGCCGTCTAGACAACTCATCTACCGAGGACTGCTAATATTAAATATATATTATCAATACCCCAAAAAATGGGTCTAGTAGACACTAAGACAGTGGACTCCACTGCTAATGTCATTAATAAAGTAGAAGTAGAGACGCAAGGTCTAACTACTATAACTATATTATTGATAATAATAGTAGTACTAATAACCACTTGTTTACTTTACAAAATATGCAGAGTGCACAATACGTGCTTAAAGAAGAAATACCTAAGCAAGGCAAATGACCTTGAAAAAATATAAAAATAATAGTGCAATTAATATGCCAAAATAAAAAGAGTAAAATTTAAAAAATAAATGTATCATGTAAAGAATATATCAGATAATAATAGAACAAAAAAATTTTTTTTTAAAAAACCAAGAATAACAAATCATTCTGAGGTCAGGAGAGAATAAACAAAAACTTGTCAAAGATGTATAGGAGATATGGAGTGGCAACAAATACAAGCCACATTGCTAGAAATAAAAGAAAAATTGAACAAAATAGTAATATTCTTGATAAAACTGTTAGCAAATACGCGAAGGCATTAGTTGCAGGTTTTAATGAGGCGAGAATACTAATACACAACAATAGGGAAAAACTAAATCAGAAACAATGGTCATCAGTGTCTAAATTATTACTCAACTTTCGAACAAATTTAGTAACAGAAGAAGCTGATAAAGACAGGAAAGTAAAGATTCCTCGGAGGAATATGATTCAAAAATCAGTATCGGCCCAGAAAAAAAGAAAAAGACTTACATGACTTAACAATACCTGTGGTAATAAAACTACCCGAAATAATAGAATCAGATTTTGATTCAACTTCGAATGAAGTAGAACAGAAACTAGTAACCATGGCGCAAAACAATATTGAATTTATAAATACTGCATCAAGGATTATACCAGATTTCAACGGTAAAGCTGAGAACAGGTGAAAAGATAAATATCAAAAACCTAAACAATAAATTTGAACCAATAGAAAATTACGAAATTAAATCATTTAGCAATAACAAAACCAATAGAATAAACGAAGTCTTAAATAAATTATTGTTCCCAGATCATGTAAAAAGAGAACTTACTGAATTGTGTACCAAATACAGTGACATATTTGGTCTCGAATCATATTGCTTCTGATCAAGTAATAATTTTTACAAGCAAAAATTAGGATTAGCAGACGAAACCCCAGTATATAAAAAAAACTATCGAAATGCAGAAACATAAAAACCAGAAATAAATGGACAAGTAGAAAAATTAATAAAAGATGGCATAGTTGAACCATCTATATCTGAATATAACAGCCCACTCCTTTTGGTTCCTAAGAAGTTACTCCCAAATTCGAAAGAAAAAAAATGGCTTCTAGTAGTGGATTATCGGCAAGTAAATAAAAAAACTTCTAGCAGATAAATATCTAAATATATAGAAGAAATATTAGATCAACTAGGAAGAGCAAAATATTTTTCGTGTCTGGACCTTATGTCTGGATTGCATCAAATAGAACTAGAAAATAAATCTAGAATTATAACATCATTTTTTACGAGCACTGGCTCCTATCGCTTCACGCGATTACCCTATGGTCTAAAAGTAGCCCTCAATTTATTTATGAGAATGGTGCAACTTGCTTTCTAGAAGGGTCTAGAACCATCGCAAGCTTTTCTATATATGGATGATTTAGTGGTTATCGGCTGCTCTGAACAGCACATGTTCAAAAATCTTACAAGTATATTTGAACTTTGTCGAAAACACAACCTTAAGTTAAATCCAGAGAAATGTTCATCCTTTATACACGAGGTAACATTCCTTGGCCATAAATGTACAGACCATGGTATCCTTCCGAATGATAAAAAATATGATGTAATTAAAAACTATCCAACTCCCACAGATGCAGATAGTGTACGACGTTTTGTCGCTTTTTGTAACTATTACAGAAGGTTTATTAATAACTTCGTACAATATTCACGTAATCTAACAAAATTGTGCAAGAAAAATGTCTAATTTAATGGACTAAAGGATGTGAAGAATCATTTCAATATCTAAAAAAGGCATTAATGAAACCAACATTATTGCAATACCCTGATTTTATCAAAGAATTTTGCATAACCACAGATGCAAGTAAACATGCATGTGGTGCGGTACTATCACAAGATAGCAACGGTGCGCAACTACCAATTGCATATGCATCGAGATCTTTCACACAAGGAGAAAGTAATAAATCAACTACAGAACAAGAGCAAGCAGCAATACACTGGGCAATAAAACATTTCAAACCCTATATCTATGGAAGGCATTTTTTCGTAAAAACAGATCATAGACCTCTGGTATACTTATTTTCAATGAAGAATCCTACTTCAAAGCTGACAAGAATGAGATTAGACTTAGAAGAATGTCAATTTACGGTTGAATATCTCAAGGGGAAAGACAACCATATTGCAGATGCATTATCTCGCATAAACAAAGAAGATTTAATACAAATAAATATAAATATATTGATGGTCCAAACACGATCATCAAAAAGACAGGAAAACATCTGCGCAGATAAAAAAATTAAAAGGGCCCAAAAAAGAAATTTGTAAAAATAAAAATGAATAATTACGAGTGTTTATTCAAAAAAGGAAATCAGAAGATCAAATTATTTCACAAATTTCGGTTAAAGATTTGTATTCTAATGAAAAATTCGATTTAGATCAATTTTTTCAAAGGCTTATTTCAGAAGCCGGGATACACACAATCAGTAACTTACAGATGTCACCAAGTGAACAGATCTTCGAAGTTGTTACTTTAAATGAATTTAAAAATTAAGGGCAATAAACATTTAAATAATATAAAAATAGCGCGACTACAAAAAGTAACACAAGTACACAGAAATGACCAAAGTCAAATTAATGCAATCCTGTTTGAATATGTAGGGGGCGGAGCTCCTGATCCAGCTAGACAACTTGTTTCAATCAACATAGGGGCCAGTCCCTGTTGTTGTGTGGGCCTTGCACAAAGAAAGAATCGGCTTCTGTTGCTCCGGCTTAATATTCACTTTTATTAAGTTATAGGGCGCGAGAGTGAGTTTACAATGGAAATCGAATATATATATAATACAAAAAATAGAAAGGCAAGAAAAACTTCGACTATTCGTGATGGCGATTTCCATCAGACTTGATAATCACTCGCCAGTGTGCCCGTCCGGCACCTGGCCAAAAATATTCCCCGCCGCTACTCCTGGTCACCGTTGGTGTGAACATACCGCCCCCTTGCAACAAGTTGCAATAGCCCGGTGGACAAGTGGGAGGATGGGGAACGGCGTCGTCCGGGAGCGCCTAGATGCCGCAGCAGCCGGAGATAATCCATCCAAACACCGTGCTCTGGGCGGCCGGGATGCCACTTTGGCCGGGACACATCCGGGCTGGATGACCTCCGGGTAGATATCTGCTCCAAGCACCAATGCCACTTCCGCCGGATGGTAATAGCCGGGATCCGCCAATACCAACGTGGCGAACCTTCCCTGGACTTCGGCTGGGAGTGCGAATATGGAGTTGCTTTTCCACCTTCAGCACGACCTCCTTCTGGAACCCGGACTCTGTCCGGGGGCGGATGATGGCGTTTCGGGCTTGATCCTTACCCACCGGGCTATCGCCAATCCGAGATCCGCGGCGAATGCCGCACTGATCCGGCTATAAGGTACGCAGGCGTCCAGCAGAACGCGGGCCTCGAACTCCTTCTCGCCATTGTCGAACTTGACCACCGCTGTTGGCATGACGTGAATTGTTAGCAGGTGCTGCAGAGACGAAAATGTAGGCACTCGAGATGAGCTCCCCGCGGTCTCGTTAGCTGTCGTGCCACGAACCGGTGTCTGATACGGTCGGGTTGGTGCTCGGGAGGCCCTGCTGAATCCTGAGTCGACCGTGTGAAGTAAAGTGTGGTGGGCTCCTCCACAGCGGGGACATTCCGCCTAGCTCCAACAGGACCCGGCCGAATATTCGTGGGCCAGACAGCTTGCGCACAGTATTTGTGGACCAGAACTGCCCGCAGCGGTTTTGCAGCACGCAAGTTTAGGAACCGTCGACACTGCTGGAGCCTGTGGACTCCCCGACAGACAGGGCAAAGGTAGGCGTTTCCCCCCTGTGGGTGGCGATGTGGAATTCTATAAGAAGAGCTGGAATGAGAAGAAACGGTTAAAACCCTATGTGCCTGGCAACACGTGACGTGGAACAACGGAGACGTGGACAAACCGGACGGAAACGGAACGGATAGTCGCGACGGTGTCACATTTGAGGAGGGGTCGCTTCACTGTCGCTCGCTAGGCGAATCAGCTTCGCGACCGGCTTTTTAATGATGTCGCGTGAAGTTCGTACGTCGGCGACACGTACTAAGCCGTCAGACCCGGTGTGAACAAGCTCAACTCGCCCCAACCGCCAGTCAGTTGGAGGAAGATTGTCCTCACAGACGACCACAAGGTCATCGGGATGCAGGTTACGGGAAGGGAGCTTCCACTTCTTCCTCTTGTGCAGCTCCTTTAAGTATTCGTCCGTCCAGCGTCGGCAGAAGTGGTGATGAAGCGCTTTCTGGCATTGCCAGTGATTCACCAACAAAATTGGTTCCTCATGGATCTCTGGCTCGGTGATGGCCACCAGGGGACCTCCCACTAAGAAATGTCCAGGCCTCAAGGACACCATATCTGCCGGATCTTCGCTCATAGGCGAAATGGGACGCGAATTCAAACATGCCTCGATCCTACACAGAAGGGTGGAGAGCTCCTCAAAGGTGTATTGCGTGTTGGCAGTGGATAGGTAGAAGAGGGTCTTGAAGCTCGTCACCCCAGCTTCCCACAAACCTCCCACGTGAGGTGCGCTCGCCGGGATGAAATGCCAGGATAGGATTCACTGTGCAAACCGGTTGGTAATGCAACGCTTCGTTGCCTCCAAAAAATCCCTTCCTAGGGACTTGGATGCCCCAACAAAGGTTTTGCCGTTATCGGAATAGATTCGTTGCGGACATGAACTCCGCGACACAAATCGAGAAAACGCCGCCAGGAACTTCTCTGTGGTCAGATCCGAAGTCGTTTCGAGATGGATGGCCTTCGTACTGAAGCATACAAATACGCAGACGTAACCCTTGGTTATGAGACACGCTCGTCCGGTTTAAATTTTTCTCTCGAAGGGCCCAGCGAAATCAATGCCAGTGTGCGTGAAAGGCCCAGCAAAGGTGACCCGTACCCGGAGAAGCTCGCCAATAAGCTGCGTCTGCTGTCGACGCATCCAGAGGATATACACCTTGCATCCACGGACGTGGGCTTTCACTGCATTCTTCACCCTGGGGATCCAAAATTTTGCTCGCAGCACTCGCACCATTAATTGATTGCCGCCGTGTTAGTTGATGCGGTGTACGAAATCGATGTGGGGGCGACCCAACCGAGCGTTGTACGGTAGGACGATGGGATGGCGCTCGACATAGCTGTGCGATTCGGAGGCCCGCAGGCGCCCGCAAGACGTAAGGATACCAAGCTGGTCTAGAAATGGTTTCAGATTCTCCAGTGAACTTGAGGAGGGAATCGGACGGCTTTCTGGCAGGCAACGCATTTCTGCCGGAAACTCTCTATGCTGGGCCTGCTGGATCTGGACTCTTTGAGCCGCGCGCAGTTCTGCATTGGAAAGCTCGGGGTTGTCGGTCGAGACGGTTGTCGGCAACAGAATCAACGGATATAGGCTGTCACCGGCAAGGCCCTGCCGAAGTCCAAGAACCGGTTGGTTAGATCGACTTCCGCCTGGGTGGCCATGTGACATCGTGCCCGTCGTTATATCTCCGTTTCCAACACAATGCCCGGAGATGTCGGCCAACACTCGGGAGAGAGACCAAGCCAGTCTGGTCCATGCCTCCATAGCTGGCTAGCCGCTTTGTCGGCTGCCGATACTACCCGGCTCGCTAGATCGGCAGGATTGTCCTCAGATCGCACATGAGCCCAATCGCTGACCGCAGTGTTGTTGGAGATGGAGGACACTCGGTTTGCGACGAAGGTGGACCAACTGTATGAGGGCTTGTTCAGTCAAGCAAGAACGATGTAATAGAGATCCGCAAGAAATACCGCCCCACTCAGTTCCAGACGAGGTAAAGACACCGTCTTAACCGGGGCTACTCGAGTCTTAGCTGTGAGCAGATGAACACTTACGTGATCTCCATGCTTGACGTGCACATAGAGCGCTGCACCGTAAGCCTTCTGGGACGCATCGCAAAAACTGTGAAGCTGCCACGTGAAGTCGGGCCGAACTTCTACCCATCTGGGAATACGGATTCGGGTTAGACTTGGATAATCCTGCAAGAACCTGTCCCATTCCTGTCGGAGTGACGTGGGAAGCGGAGCATCCCATCCCAGCTCAGTCAGCCAGATCTGTTGCATAAAGATTTACGCTCGAACTACGAAAGGAGCTAGCCAACCGGTGTGCGACAATACTTCTCTCTTGGAAACAGACTCCTTGACCAAAGGGTTTGTAGCGACGAAGAAGAACTGATCCTGCTTTGCCTGCCATCGGATGACTAGCGTTTTGTGGTTTTTTTTGTTTCCCTTCTCCCGATATTGGTTTTTTTGGGGTTGGTCGTGGTTTAATATCTTTTTACCTATCTCTTACTTTTAGGTTGGCTTTTCTGTGGGGGAGGAAAACAAGCGGGGGGGAGGGGTTTCAGAAGGTTGGGGGGGGGTAAATTATTTTTTTTTTTTTCCGTTAATTTTTCCCCATTATCAATAGCTGAAATAATGTCTTGTTTTTGTCAAATTGATGGTGTTTTATGAAAACGTTTGCTTGACATTTTGATAATCTTTACGCTTCAAAAGTAATGAGCAAACTAATGTAAAACCCATGAACGAACAACGAAATTTCGCATATGAAGCGACATACAGGTGTGGCGCCTATAACTGTTTGCGAGTCGTAACGGTTGTTTCACTCGAAACAAAATCAAGCATTACGAATTACAAAAGGTTTCGCAACGAAATTACGATTTATAAGAGGCAAAATCTTCGATGAGTAGGCAGAAAAATTGCGAATTAACGAGGGTACTAAAATACATGGAATTTATACTAATTAACGAAGTTTTTTCAAGGGACCACCAGTTTATTACGAAATATTGAGGTTTTCGATTTAGCGGGGTACGAAATATCGGGACTCGACTGTAAAGTGTTATCATCGACATAAGAATGTCTATATGATTTCTCTAATTCTTATTACTAAATCATATGTTTTCCTGTATTATCATTTACTACATAGAAATTCTTCATTAATAAAGAGTATACTTATATAATGACTCCAAAGTTATTGCATATACATATTTTATTAATTTTATTAATGCTGTATTTTAGGTTAAAAATTTTTTTAATCCAATTTGAAAAAACAGTTTTCCTTTGGGAATTTTCGTAACATAACGCCAGGTAACGTCCCGCCAAAATATGTATAAAGTCGAATAAAAAAACTAGAAAGATGGACTAACTTCGGCCGTGCCGAAGTTCGTATACCCTTGCCGATTTTCTCTATATAATTCACCGGAAGCATTATATAATTTACAATACATACCAAATTTACAAATTCAAAATTTTGAGCTTGAGAAAAAAAATTTTTCATACGAAATTTTTTTTTGTACCGATTGTTCCTATAGCAGCTATATGATATAGAAAACCAATTCTGATAAAACTTCATTGAAGTATTAAGAAGTATATTAAACTTACAAATATCAAATTTCGTGGCATTCGGTTGAAAAACAACAACCGCTTCGAATACGGTACGCTGTAAGGAATGGTCCGCATAAATCCACTCCGCATATCAGAAATGGACGTTCGGCCAATAGACGGTCAGCTGGGAGGTTACCCATGATTTGTCGCATTAATACTGGTTTGTAGTGGTAGCAATGTGTGCAACTTCTAACAACCTTTCGGACCAATTCGCGAGCATTTACGATCCAGACTGTTAGGCGCAGAATCGCTATCAGTACCTTAGCTCCCGCGTGAAGGTTTCACAAGTGAAGATCTTCGATATATTTATAGGTGAAATGATGAGTTTTTGGAAGCAATAACGGCATTCTAGCGTCGAATGGTATGTCAGCCATGGCAAGACGGCCTCCAACACGTATAAGTCGAATATTTTGAGTTCCATTCGGTTCATTTGATATGAATGGATTTAATTTTTGAAGCTCCGGCTTCAGACTTCGTCCTGCTTGTAAGTCCTTTATTTCTTTCAACAGTTTTCCTTTGGGAATTTTCGTAACATAACGCCAGGTAACGTCCCGCCAAAATATGTATAAAGTCGAATAAAAAAACTAGAAAGATGGACTAACTTCGGCCGTGCCGAAGTTCGTATACCCTTGCCGATTTTCTCTATATAATTCACCGGAAGCATTATATAATTTACAATACATACCAAATTTAAAAATTCAAAATTTTGAGCTTGAGAAAAAAAATTTTTCATACGAAATTTTTTTTTGTACCGATTGTTCCTATAGCAGCTATATGATATAGAAAACCAATTCTGATAAAACTTCATTGAAGTATTAAGAAGTATATTAAACTTACAAATATCAAATTTCGTGGCATTCGGTTGAAAAACAACAGAGTTATTGAGGATAAACCTTATTCATGACCGATCGGTCCTATGGGAGCTATAAGATATAGTCGTCCGAGCGGAATGATTCCGAGATATACAATGCCTGCAGCAAAAAGGAGCCTATGCTGAAAATTTCAGTTCTGTAGCTCTTATGGTCTCGGAGGAGAAGCTGTTGATCCAGACAGACGGACAGACGCACAGACGGTCAGACGGACAGACGGACTGACGGACATGGTCATATCGACTCGGGTATTCATGCTGATCAAAACTATATATACTTTATATAGTCGGAGATGCTTCCTTCTGTGCGTTGCAAACTGCTGACCAAAATTAATATACCCTCTGCAAGGGTATAATAACAAAAAACTTGATTCTTATTTGATGAACTGGAAGACAAACTTGTGTTATTCAAAAACATTATAAATGAAGTAAGCAAGTCGTCCCTGCCGATTTGGAGTATACCCTGTACCAATAATATATATTTCATAAACTCAAACTCCATCCAAATCCCCATTAATTGAATATAAATTATTTTATAAAATTCTCCTGGCAAGCCGAAACACCAAATTCGTGCTTTCTGGCTCACTTATGTCAGTAAATGTAATTAATACTGTTTGATCTGCCCAGTTGCAGATGGTACAAGACTCCAATGCTCAATAGCATGTGGAGTGGAGTAAGGAAAAATACGTCTTCTCCTCAGAAGCTTGTAGAACATGTAAATGTAACTACAGTGGTATAAATTCCAATAATCTTAAACAAATAATATAAGAAATCTTAATATATACAACTATAATTTTAACGATGACGTCTCCTCCAACATACTCCCCCATTGAAGGATGAAGTATGACTCCTTCAATTTACATAAACGTCATCTCTCAAATGCAATGGAGCAAGTTTGCAGATTGGGCGGCGAATAATTCCTTTCTTGGTGCGAACATCGGCTACTCTGACCCTTCCATCTGCCCCAAGTATAGCTTCGACCACACGACCAGTAATCCAGCATTGTGGTGGAAGATTGTCTTCATGGATGAGAACTAATTGATTCTTTGAGATATTGTTTTCGGGGTGCAACCACTTAGAACGTTCCTGCAATTGATGTACATAGTCGCGCTTCCAAAGTTCCCAGAAGCGTTGCTTGAGATAGGTCACCTTTTGCCAATGAGATAGATAAGAAAATTTTGAATCGTTCATTACTGGTTCAGGGATCGCTCGCAATGAACATTCTATCACAATCATCAATAAGTGGGCTGGCGTCAGGGCCTCCCCATCATTGGGATCATCGCTGTGAATGGATATTGGACGGGAGTTCAATATCGCCTCCACTTCAATTGCAATCGATTGAAGCTCTTCGTATGTTAAATGAGAAGAGGTCAAATTTTTGATGAGCAGAGTCTTCATTAACTTTACTGCGGCTTCCCATAAGCCTCCAAAATGGGGAGCGCGCGGTGGAATAAAGTTGAATTCAAAGCCGGCATTTCAGCTAAATTCCTCCAGATTTTTTACATTGAGTTCTGAACAGAATTGCCGTTTGAAGCCTTCAAGTTGTGAACAGGCTCCGACGAAGTTGGTGGCATTGTCACAATAAATCCTTTTGGGTATGCCACGTCGTCCGATGAATCGCTTCAAACAGAGAATAAAATTATTAGCAGAGAGGTCTGAGATTAGTTCTGTATGAATAGCTTTTGAGGAAAAGCAAACAAATATGGCCAAATATGTCTTGTAGGGAACCTTGCTTCGAATACGGTACGCTGTAAGGAATGGTCCGCATAAATCCACTCCGCATATCAGAAATGGACGTTCGGCCAATAGACGGTCAGCTGGGAGGTTACCCATGATTTGTCGCATTAATACTGGTTTGTAGTGGTAGCAATGTGTGCAACTTCTAACAACCTTTCGGACCAATTCGCGAGCATTTACGATCCAGACTGTTAGGCGCAGAATCGCAAGTGAAGATCTTCGATATATTTATAGGTGAAATGATGAGTTTTTGGAAGCAATAACGGCATTCTAGCGTCGAATGGTATGTCAGCCATGGCAAGACGGCCTCCAACACGTATAAGTCGAATATTTTGAGTTCCATTCGGTTCATTTGATATGAATGGATTTAATTTTTGAAGCTCCGGCTTCAGACTTCGTCCTGCTTGTAAGTCCTTTATTTCTTTCGCAAACACATCACTCTGAATGGAAGAAATTATATGATTAAAGGCCAACTTAAACTCTTCTACTGAAATGCTGTTTGTAGCACTTATTGTATTATTGCGGTTAATAGGAACTCGTAAAACGTATGCTAAGACTCTCACACTCATACGAAACGATGAAAGTCTACTAATGATCTGCTCAACTATGCTCTTTTCTTTATAACTAGTGCTACATTTCAATACAAGGGTGTTTCGCGATTCTAACTCTTTGGCCTCGAAATCTGTCTTTCTTTCAGATTTCGGCCAATGTAATGCATCAAGTTCTAAGAACTTTGGTCCATGAAACCAAATTGTCTGCATCAAATTGCCGGCTGCACAACCACGTGAAACAATGTCGGCTGGATTATCCTTTCCAGGCACGTGACCCCAGATGATATTCTGCGATTGAGTTTGTATGGTTGATACTCGATTGGCAATAAAGCATTTTAGAGTTGATGGGTGCATTTTAATCCAATGAAGAACGACAGTTGAATCTGTCCAAAAATATGTTTTGCTGACAAGTAAATTGAATTTGTGTTTGATTTTAGTCCATGTTTGGCAGAGTAGAACGGAAGCACAGAGCTCTAAACGAGGTATACTTTGGGATTGGGTGGGCGCAAGTCTCGATCTCGAAATGATCAATGAAGTTACATATTTTCCGTTGTCCAATACCCTTGCGTATATGCAACATCCATACGCTCGATTTGAGGCATCCAAAAATCCATGGATTTTACACTTATTTTTTGGTGATGTGTTAACAAATCGATTTACGCGAACCATGTCAAGATTAGATAAATCAGCTTCAAGTTGTTGCCATCTAGTTGTAAGATCTTTGGCAACGGTTCGTCCCAGTCCAAGCGCTCGATCCACAAGTCTTGGATCAGGATTTTGTAGCGTACGACGACTGGCGCTAATAATCCTAGTAGATCATAGAGCCTGGCCATGAGCGATACTATTTTGCGCTTTGTTGGTATTGCAGTTAATGGAAGATCAAATGGAAATAATATAAGATCTTCTGTTGGCATCCACGACATGCCAAGAGCTTTGGTGACATCACTATTGTCAATATTAAGATTATATTCATAATCTGTTGGTGCCCCACTAAAATTCCACTTTGTCAATTCTAAGCCTGCCTTGGCAAGCAACTTCGTAACTTCATTCGTCTTAGCATTGAGTTCTTCTATTGAGTCAGCTCCATAAAGTAGATCGTCGACGTACATATCCTCAGATAATACAGCCGATCCAATTGGAAATAATTCCTTATATGTCTCTGATAGGAACTTTAAGGACCTGATTGCGAGAAATGGAGCGCACGACATCCCGTAGGTAACAGTATTCAATTGAAATAGTTGAATAGGTTCTTGCGGTGACTTTCTCCACAAGATTTGTTGGAAACTTCTATCCTCAGGTGCGACGAGAAATTGTCTGTACATTTTAGTTATGTCAGCTGTAACGGCATGGCGGTACAAACGAAATGAGAGTAATGTTAGGATCAGATCTTGTTGAATAGTAGGACCAACCATGAGTATATCATTTAATGATATATTTGATGATGATTTAGAAGAAGCGTCAAATACTACGCGAAGTTTAGTTGATGAGCTCTGCGGTCTAAGGACACAATGATGAGGAATAATGTAATGATTTCCCGGTTGCAAATTGTCTAACGAAGCTGCCTCCATGTTATTCAACTTAAGATATTCATCTAAAAATTCGATGTACATTTCCTTTAATTTGTGTTGAGATGCAAGCCGTCTTTCTAGTTGAAGAAAACGTCTTTTTGCACAGGACAACGAGTCTCCAAGTTTTTCAGGCGATTCCTTGAACGGCAACCGAACCTGTATGCGCCCTGAATCCAGGAATTGTGTGTGCACCTGAAAGTGAGTTTCACATGCTTGTTCTTCTGTGCTGAAGGAAATATCTTTATTTTGAATTTCATGTATTTCATCCATTTTCCAAAACCTTTCTAATAGTATGTTAAGGTCTTGCTGTTGCGTTAGATTACAAGTGTAGTGTTGAGTTGATTGAGGGTCAGCAATCTTACCCCCGACGATCCATCTTAATGCAGTTTCCACTAGATGAGGATGACCAATTCCTAAACTAATTTTACCCGTCTTAAGTAGATCAAAAAACTCCTTTACGCTAAGCAATAAATCTACCTTTCCGGGCTTATAAAAGAATGGATCGGCTAACTCAATTTCTTCGGGAATGGCCCAATTTGACACATCGAATCTCTTTTCAGGCTGAGGTAGAGATATAGATTTAGTCACGATAAACTCCATATTCCATTCGTCTGGAGATATTCTTGAACGAATTTTGGTAGCTACGGAATGTTTCATATGTGTACGTATTTCACCGATTCCAGCAATCTCATAATGGTCGTAACGAAACGGAAGCTGTAGCCTTTTGGCTAATTCTTCAGTTATAAAGGTAAGCTCAGAGCACGAATCAAGTAATGCTCTTGCGAGCTGAAATCCACCGAGTTTGTCTTGAATAAGAACTATTGCTATTGGAAGCAATCCCCGCCGAGCTTGGCGAGTCAACATCGATGTTGCAAATGTTTTACTTTCGTCCTGTGTATTATGAATGATTTGTTGCGATTGATGATGAATAGAAGGTCTATCTGGTTGATAATTTCCCTGGACGTTTGAATCCTTATGCATGTTTGTGTGATGTAAACCTCCACAATGCCGACATCTATTTAAGGAAGGGCACTTTGAGGCTGGATGACCCTTATTGAGGTAATTCAAACAAAGTGACGCTGTCTTGACAATCTTGAATCGCTCACTAAAAGGTAGCGAAATAAAAACTGGACAGAGTGCTAACCTATGCTCAGTTGACTGACATTGAATGCATCTGCTTTGGGCTGCAACAAATACTTTCGAAGTGCTATGAATTTTTCTCTAACGGGTTTTTCCTCTTGTCTGTTTCGCAGATACCCTTCTAAATACTGACAGTGTCGACTGAGTATTTGATAACAGTCAGACCAGTCTGGCAATTTATCATATTCTTGAACCCGATCATATGCTTGTTTGGATTCAAGATCAATTTTTGACATAACAATATGAATAAGTACTGCGTTTAATACATCAACTTCAGATCCAAGAGACAACAATGATCCGCGGAGGGCTGAAACCGTATCCAAAATTGTTCGGAGGGTAACAGCGTCTGCCTTTTTCATGCTAGCAATGTTAAATAAACTTGAAATATGTTCTACGAAAATAAGAACTTTCTTGTCATATCGCTCGTTGAGGCGGTCTAGAGCCTTGGGATAATTTTCGTCTGATACTTGAAATGGCGAGACCACGCTTAGAGCTTGGCCAGATAGACAAGCTATCAGATAGTTAAATTTGTCCACATTGGACAATGAGTTGTCTTCATGTACCATATTCGTAAATGAAGTAATAAATTTTTTGAATTCCCCATATTTGCCGTCGAATTTAGGTAATTTATGATGTCCACCATGATAAGCAGATGAATTTAAGAAACTAAGTTCTTCTGGTTTTTCCTTTTTACTTGCACTGATGCGCCGTAATATGATAGCCTTTGTTTCGATAAAAAGATTTTCTATCTCTGCCCGATTCGCGTCTGCTGGATCTAGCTTCTCAATATTGGTTAGAACTTATAATGCCTGTCTAAAATACGACTCAACAATTTGAGACTGACAATCTAAGATGACAATCTTTCAATGTTGGATTGCAATTGATTCCGTTGCTGCCTAAGAGGTAGGAGCTGCGATTCAACTGATGGAGTCATTTTGGGTCCTTAACGAAAGAAATGTAGCAAGTTAGAAATGAATTAAACCTGAGCTAGACGAGTTCTAGTTTTAAGAAAACACTCAAATGCATTAAGTTTCACTCAAAGAGCTTAATAAGTGAGCCTTAATATGTAGATCGTTTCTCTGTATGAAAGTTTGAGTACTTACTCCGAAGTGCTTAATACTGAGCACGTGTTAAAGCTTACGACTGTTTTACATGTGAGTGTAAAGCTTGTAAAAAATTTACGATCGCTAGTGAAGTTAGCAATTGAGTCAAAACTTGAGTGGAAATTGATGATGTAAATTTACACAGTCAAGTTGACTTAGGTTATGGTAGGGCTCCAATGTAAATGTCCCACGATGATATGTCTCGCAAAGGCCAATGATGAATAAGTCCGATGACGACTATCCAAGATGATTATGTAACGATGAAAAAGTCCAATGATGACTATCCAAGATGATGATGTAAAGATGAAAAAGTCCAATGATGACGGTCCAAGATAATGATGTCACGATGAATGCGATCAAATAAACGAGTAAACGAATTTATATAGTTTTTAAGGTTTTATGTTGGGACTTGCGAAGTGCAGAATCCTGTCACGATCGCCAATGTTTGATCTGACCAGTTGCAGATGGTACAAGACTCCAATGCTCAATAGCATGTGGAGTGGAGTAAGGTAAAATACGTCTTCTCCTCTTCGATTTCCATCAAGAAGTCATTATTATATTTTGGTTTGATGAGTGAAGCTTCATGAGCCATGTAACAGAAGCTTGTAGAACATGTAAATGTAACTACAGTGGTATAAATTCCAATAATCTTAAACAAATAATATAAGAAATCTTAATATATACAACTATAATTTTAACGATGACGTCTCCTCCAACAAATGCGTCATGCGGTACAAAGCAAAATGCGCATGCTATCTCGCTCATACATTTCAGTTGTTGCTGCCCATGGCATTTTAGTACAAAACATATATATGTATATCTCCTATATTTATTGACCGATTTGGGTCAAATTCAGACGGTACACATTGGCTATATAATTGGGTCTGCCAAAAAGACATGGTCATATCGTCTCGGCTGTTGATGCTGGTCAAGAATATATATACTTTATGGGGTAGGAAAATTTTCCTTCTACGTGTTACATACCTGTTATATACCTGTTACATACTTGTACCCTATGGGTACAGGGAATAAAAAGATTGACGGGATTCACCTACATCGAGAAATCCTTACATCTGATACGTTTCGGTTTTTTTCTGAATATAGTGCTAAATACTTAATGTAGGTACAATACAAAGGTCAAACAAATATTTTACAAGTCTGACATAAGGTTGAAAAGTAAAAGTAAAAGTATGAAATTTTTTTTCTGGATCCGTAAATTCCAAATGGTTTCGGTATTATGACGGTTTTTTTATTCGGTGTGTGTTGCCAATGTGTAATTACACTTACATAAGTAAGTTGATTCCTATCTATCACTTCCTCGTGGATAGACGTGTTTTCCTGAACTCTTGCTAACACTTACTGTTTTCGCCAATACAAAATGGCGATTAATTTAAATTCTTTTTGTAAAATTCGGTGTTTACTCCGTTACTCTCCTTTCATCGCTTTTGTTGCTATTTTGTTACTTACAAACGCAAAAACAAAACAATATATTAAAATTATTCTTCGCACAACAACAAAGATTTTATATCATTGTTGTCTATCTCGCGTGATACGTGTGCGTGTTTTCTCTTAATTTCTTTCTATTTTCTCTGCGAGTTTTTTCTTTGGCCTTTTATTTTATTCTTTACCAATTTACATTTTTATTTTTTTTATTAATACTAAATTTTATAAAATGTCTGTCTGCTCAAGCAAGAAATGTTTGAACCCCCCTGCACCCCATAACGTATTTCTCTCATGTTGGCTGTGTGATAATGTCATGCATGTTAAATGTGCGGGCTACACAGCCAAGGTAAGGAATAGTTTGGAGCACGTAGGGGGGCTTATATGGGGCTGTGACTCATGCCGAGAAGTTGAAATAGAAATGAGGGTTTTCATGAGGCAGACCAAGGATGGATTCAAAAAACTCTCCACTGGTTTTCGTAAGCTCTGTGATAAGTTTAACGCTATGGAAGCAGAATTCAACAATTATAAGTTGTTGAATGAGTCTCCAAAGCGTAAAAAAACCAGTGCGCGGAATCCTTCCATGCATCTGCCTGTCCCCAATTTGAACTCGGCCAGAGCACCACATTCTCCACTGCTACAACCAAACCCACCGCAGCTTATTTCGTTTACTACTCCCGTTCCGCAAAGTGATCGGAAAGATGAGACTATTTCCATTTCTCCAGGAAATGGAATAAAGCTGTAGTTTTCGATATGTCTGGGCATATATCCAACATAGGGAATATTGCCAATAGGGATCCTCTCAGAGGCCTACATACGGACACTCTCATTGAATCTGCTGCGGTTATAAATGCCGTGGTGGATCCCATGTCTGGTCTCCGTAGACCTCTAACAGGTGTTCCTCCGAAGAAACACATATTTGTTTCTAGGCCTGATCCCGAACATTCGTCGGATGACGTCTTAGCCTTCATTAATACAGAAGTTCAAGCCAACAAAATATCGATGAAAAAATTTAAATTTAATTATTCAAGAGAGATCTCTTCTTTTAAGATTAGTGTCCCGGTCGAACTGTTTGACTGTATTTGCAGTCAATTTAATTATTCAAGAGAGATCTCTTCTTTTAAGATTAGTGTCCCGGTCGAACTGTTTGACTGTATTTGCAGTAACAGTTTTTGGTCGGATCACATTTTAGTTAAAGAGTACACGGCCAAAAAGAAAACTCGAGATCCGGTTAGGCTTTCTATCCCCGCCTCTTCAGCTTCTGCCGGACCATCAGCATCTGCTGGTGGTTCAAAAAACTAATTTCGTCCCTTTGTCTGGCCTATCAGAATGTAAGAGGACTTAAATCTAAGCTTCCTAGACTATATGTAGATAGTTTAGTATTTGATTTTAATATTTTAGCTTTTGCAGAGACATGGTTAAAACCTGATATTAGCGATGCATCTGTTCTTTCTTCAAAATTTTCAATTTTTAGGCGTGATCGGACCAATCGCGTACCTTACCCTCTGACATTATTCATTCTCCTGATTTTCAGGAAATCGAGTTTGTTGGAGTTAAGGTTAGACTCAAGTCGTTTTCCGCCAAAGTATCATGTTCCTACATTCCGCCACAATCCGACATGTCAGTATATAACAAACATCTAGAGTCAATTCAATATGTTTCTTCTTTGCTATCAGATAGTGACATCTTAATTGCTCTTGGTGATTTTAATTTGCCTGAAATTCAATGGTCACCTTCAGATGAATCTGCTTCGTTGCTTCATTCTACGTCACATTTGATTATTGATGGCCTTTTTGAATTATCCTTGGCTCAGATAAACTCTGTCCGTAATAAGAATGGAAGATCTTTGGATCTGATATTTGTGATTGATTCTTCCAACTGCGCTGTTTCTAGAACTGACCCTCTAGTCCTCCCGGAAGATAAATTTCACCCCACTTTAGAATTGACTATTGATCTACCTTTTCGAGCACCAATTGTTGGTGTTAATACAAAGCCTAGATCACGTAACTTTCATAAAGCCAACTTTCTTAAATTGAATGAGCTTATTCTTTCAATAGATTGGTCCCCTTTATACAATTGTTCAGACATGGATCTAGCTATTTCTATTTTTTACAATACTCTCGATTCGCTTCTTAGGGTTTGTGTCCCATGCAGGATGCCAGTGTTGTGTCATCGACCCCCCTGGTTTTCTCGTGAGTTATCTAACTTAAAGAACGTGAAATCGAGATATTATAAAAAGTACAAGAAATCATGTCGTCCCTCTGATTTCGCTCGTTATATAGTCGCACGCTCGGATTTTATGAGGCTTAACACGCAATGTTATAAGAACTACCTTCAGCGTTGCAAATTTGAGTTCTCACAAAATCCGAAATTATTCTATAACTTCGTCAATTCTAAACGTAAGACGTCCGTCGTTCCATCCCGAATTTCTTTTGAAAATAATACAGCGGACACTGATCTAGAAATTGCTTATTTGTTTGCTGATTTTTTTAAAACAACTTATTACTCCACGGAATATCGAGCGAATCTTTCGTATCCTCACCAGTTGAAAAAGTCTAATTGTATCTATAATCCTTTGATTGATGAAAGTTCGTTACTTAGCGTGCTTAATTTAGTAAAACCAGTGTACTCTCCTGGCCCCGATGGGATACCAGGCTGTGTACTCAGATTTTGCGCAGAGGCTCTATGTAAGCCAATTTTAAAACTTTTTGTATTGTCCGTTAACTCTTCAACTTTTCCATCTATTTGGAAGAAATCCTATATCATTCCTCTTTATAAGAATGGTAGGAAATCCGATGCAACGAACTATAGGGTATCTCTAAATTGTCCGCTATACCTAAAGCGTTTGAAAAGATAATTACTTCTCAATTGCAACATTTTTGTAGCTCTATTATTTCACCAACTCAGCACGGTTTTGTGAAGCATAGATCTGCAACCACTAACCTATTAGAATTTACATCTTTGACGATCAAGGGATTTAAGAATGCAAGGCAAACTGATGTCGTTTACACTGATTTCAGTAAGGCTTTTGATTCTGTTAATCATTCGCTTTTTCTTCTTAAGTTAAGTAATATTGGCCTTCCAAGCCCTTTACTTGGTTGGATTCGAGAATATCTGACAAAAAGAACTCAAAAGGTTCTTTTCAAGTCCTCATATTCTAGGGCCATCCATGTGACTTCGGGAGTGCCCCAGGGCAGTCATCTGGGACCTTTGCTTTTCACATTTTTTATAAACGATCTTCCCTCAGTCATCCATCACTCTCAAGTCTTTATGTATTCGGATGACGTTAAGATTTGTCTTAGTTTTAAGGACATGGCCTCCCCATTTCGGTTGCAACCTGACCTTCACAACTTCGAGTCTTGGTGTGGACTTCACTTGCTTAACCTCAACACTTCTAAATGTAGTGTATTAACTTTCTTCAGAAATACTCCACAGATTGTGACATATTTTCTTAATAATAGTCCTTTAAAACGCCTCGATGAGATAAATGACTTGGGTGTCCTTATGGACCGAAAGTTATCTTTTAAGTCTCATATTTCCACTACTGTCGGCAAAGCTATATGAATTCTTGGGTTTGTAAAAAGATGGTCAAAGGAATTTAATGACCCTTACACAACCAAAATTCTCTTTACTTCATTGGTCCGTCCTATCCTTGAGTATGGTTCTTGCATATGGGCACCTCAATATGACTCACACCAAGCAAGAATTGAATCTGTCCAAAAGCAGTTCGTACTCTTTGCTCTTCGTGGTCTGAACTGGGATCGCAATATCAATTTACCATCGTACTCTAGTAGACTTCTTTTACTTAACCTACCTTCTCTAACTAACCATAGAGTAATGCTTGGCGTGATCTTCATCCACAAGCTCCTTAATGGTGATATAGACTCGCCTGAGCTATTGAGCCGCGTAGCTTTATGTGTTCCTTGTAGACCTACTAGAAATTTCATACCTCTATCACTTCCACGCTGTTCTACTAACTATGCTATGCATGAACCTTTTCGAGTCCTTTGTTTTGATTACAACCGTCTTTACAGTGTAATCAGTTCCGAGCTCTCTCTTCCTTTACTAAAAACTTCTATCTTATCTTATTTAGTTCGTAACTAGATGTAGAATTCGTTTATTTGTCTGTGTTTTGTGATCTTGTTCCCGCGTCTCGAGCCGTACGTTATGCGGTATGCGCCCCTCGGTCGGTTGGGCAGGAGGTGTGGGCACTTAGTGCACCCGTTGGGATTCGCGCGAAAAAAAAAGTTGGGGGGAGTTAACATCCGACATTCCTAAAATTAATTATGGATTCATCCAAGATCGATATAAGCAAAATCTCGAATGTAATTAAAACACACTTATATTTTGTCAATAAAAATGCCGATACAATTCTTAATTGTATCAGGCCACCCACAATGACAGCAATCCGAATGCAGGAAATAAACAAATTAAAACCGCAACTCTTGGGTAAACACCAAAAATGCTGACACAACTTTTAATTGCATCAGGCCACCCACAATGACATCAGTCTGATCCTCCAAACGTGGGAAATAAACAAAGTCACCATCGCTGCCGACGTCGATGCATGGAGACAGAGCCTTCATTAAACCCTTTGTAAAATAAGCAAGTTTAGTTCTTTTCCTGTAATCAAATCTTCCGGTCATAGAAGTAATCGTAATAACCAAAAAAAGTTGAATAAAAATTTATATTTTTCTAAACGGGAAGAAAACTCAATTTTAATTTATATACATATCATACTAACAAGTGAACCGCTTTTTTTTCTTGTGTAATTTTTTTTAAATTGTTGCATTGTTGATCAGCGAATTTCGAATCGTAAGTTTCCAATTTCGTGGTAGATTCATATCACAAAATTATTTGTCGGTGTTTGGTAACAAGTTAAATTTCTTTTCTTGTTGCCAAGCGCAAAAATCCGCTCTTCGCCTCTTAGTATACCCGCTTACCTTATTTGCAGTAGATCATTACCGTTTAGATAGTCTGCAGCGGACAAACACATACATACATTTATCCATACAAACAACGGAATTTTAGATTTCGTTTTGTCTTGTTCGTCATTGTGTTGTTGTTGCGTGCATTGGTTGGCGCGCTTACAGCTGGTTACGCACTACCCTAGATGCCAACGTAATTTGTGTGGCTTATACTTTTTCCATATCGTTTGTCAAAATACCCTAAATTTTGGCAAATTAAGCAGAGTATCAATTTTTTTCATACGGTTGAAGAAAAATACCCTGTTTTGTCTTCTCGGTTTGACACTTTATTTTTTTTTTAATTTTTGTTTTTTTTGTTGTCAATAAAATTCTTTCGCTGAAAAGAAAAATATATACATAATAAAAGCAAAATATAATTTATATACATATATTTTATATATACATTTGACAAAAAAAATAATAATTTGCAAGCAGGGTAGAATTCGTCTGAGTTCTTCCGTTAATTTGAACTAACCAACAGTAATGGCTCCACCAACTGGGACTATCCCCAAAGATTTTGAGCGTCAAAAGCATCAAACGTGCAGTGACCAATTGAGGGATCAAAGTATTTCGCTTCAAATCAGACAGTTGAAATGTGGATTGGAAATGTTGAGTACAAACATCGACAACGCTCTGAGATATCAGACTCGAGTAGAAACATTTAATTCCGATGACGAGTACAGGTCTGAGTTGAAAGAGTTGTGTATATCTACAAAAGCATATCTGAAGTCCGCTTTACAAAAGTCGTCCGATGCTACCACACCTGTGGAAAACAAGTCCGCGTTTAAAAATTGTATGTCATTGTTCGAAACCCTTGTTCATGCAAACGTCTCAATTGCAAAAATTAAAAAATTTTATTTTTTAATTTTGTGTCTGTCTGGTGAAGATTTACGAACTGTCAAAGCGTTCCAAGTCACAAAATACAATTATGATAAAGCTTCAGGGTCGCTCAAAAAAAGTATATGACAACGATTACCTCGTTTTCATGGTAAATATTTCCGCGCTGTGCAGCCTCCCTTAAGTGGCACAACCGTCGTCTGCAGCTTTGAGAAGCCTTGTCGACAATTTATGGCTTTCTGTCGTCCATTGGAGACGAAAATGTGATTTTAAATGCCATTTTCATTCATTTAGTTATGAACAAGGTCGATTCACAGACGAAACGTCATCAATCGGCGTCATTAACACATGTCGGCTGAAGAACCAGTGAAGCATTCGGTAGATCTCGTCAGACCAGAGCCCAGATCAGTTTCCACGATGCAGCATAATCGTAGTACATTTTCGTGTTTCGTGGCAAATAAAAAAGTTAATGAGAAGACCCCAAAATGTTCGTATTGTAATTCCGAAGACCATATAATAATCAGTTGTCCGTCATACTCAGCGCTATCAGTGAAACAACGTTTCGATTTCGCAAAATCATCCCCGCTTTATATTAACTATCTTCGGAAGGGGCACGCTATCGCTAAACGCGCAGCGTAAAAGTGTCGTGTATGCAACAAGTTGCACCATAAGTTACCAAAACGAAGTCTAAAGCTCAATTGACAAGATCTTGCAGAAATTTTGGACTATCGAAAATCCGAAGGCCCCATAAAAATTTAATCTCCTACTCATCAGCTGTGCAAAAAGTATTTCTCTGGAAATTTGCAAATTTTACCATCTGGTCGGTTTCAGATAAAACTGCCATTTAAAGCGAGTGCCAATGCACTTGGGCGGTCATTTGACGTTGCTAAACGGCTTTTCCTGTCACTAGAAAGATGATTGTCCAAAGATGTGTAATTGAAACAAATGTATCTGGACTTCATGGAAGAATATGTTTAATTGGGATATATGTCAGAAACCGACAATAAAATTCCAGATCATCCACATTACTTCATTCCGCACCAGGTCGTTTTACGACCGCAAAGTACATCGACGAAACTGCGTGTGGTATTCGATGCATCATGCAAAAACTTCGTCTCAAGTTGCGTTGAATGACATTTTGATGGTCGGTCCCACTATTCAAGAGGAGCTATACTCGACTCTGCTTCGCTTCAGGCTTCATAAGTATGCCTTGACAGCGGACGTCAAGAAAATGTATCGGCAAGTACTGGTACATGAAGCAGATCGAGACTTCCAGCTCGTAGTGTGGAGAAAAAACCCAGATGATTCTTTGAGAGTGTTCAGGTTAAACACTGTAACATATGTGAGGTGATTACCAAAAGCGGCTGAAGTTATCAGGCATGACTTCTACGTCGATGACATGTTGACTGGTGCTGGTTGCGTCTAGGATCTTTTGACAATTAAGTCTGAAGTGTCTCAGGCATTGCTCAAAGCAGAGCTTGAGTTGACCAAATGGTCCTCGAACAGTCCTGATGTTTCCGCTTCCCTTAGCACATAGCACATAACGATAACAATCTCAGAATCTACTTCGACCAAAACACTTCGTGTTTTCTGGTTGCCTAGGGAAGACGTCTTTCAATTCTAAGTCGAATACTCATTTATGGGTCTCCGAGCGACAAAACGGAATATTCTCTCGGTGTCATCTCGTTTGTTTGATCCACTTGGCCTTTTAAGTCCTTTAGTTCTTAAAGGAAAGGATCCTAATGCAGGAGCTGTGGCTGAAGGGTCTTGACTGGGACGAATCGATTCCAATGAATTTGGAAACAGCATGGAATGAATTGAAGTCAACCTTATTAAATGTAAATACCATTCAGATTCCGCGATTCATCAACACAGGCTAATTCACCGATAGAGATTCATGGTTTCGCCGATGCCTCAATGAGAGCATATAGTTGTTGTATATACGTTCGTGTAAAAACTGCGGAAGGTTTTCGCACTTCGCGTAGCGCCCCTCAAGACCAAAACACTCTCAAGACTTGAGCTGTGTGCCACATTCTCGCAGACCTTTGTAGCCGAATTCGTGATCTGATTAAGGTACAAGTTGAGCATACCTTTCTTTGGTCCAATTCGAAAAAACCTCTGCATTGGATAAAGTCACACCCTTCATCATTGGCAACGTTCGTTTCGAACAGTGTGGCTGAAATTCAAGAATGACTGACTGAACCCTGCAAACATTGTGAATTGATTCGATTTGGTTCTCAGGACCTGGAATTCTTGGACAACCTCAAAGCGATTGGCGAAGCAATCAGCATGTCCAACTATCGGACGAAATGCGTGAATTGGAAGTGCGGAAATCAGCTGTCGTGCTGACCCTTGAGGTTGACGAAAATCCGCTAATTTAGACCATAAAAATTTATTCTTCGCATACAAAATGAATACAAGTGTTTTTTATGTGTTCCGTTTCATCCGTAGATATAAAAATACATCGATCGTATTTTATCATGTAATTCCGTCACCATTAGGGCGAAAAGAAACATTTCTCAAAATTGTTGAAATACTTCAAAATAAAGAACTCTGAGAAGATATAGGAAAAATTCGTAAGAGCGCCAGAGTGTGTCAGAAACTTCAAGGTTCGACTCTATTTCTGCACGAATACACTGGAACGTGGTGCTCATTTTCGTTGTTGAGAGTCGGAGGGCGACTTGTAAACGCTCCTATGAAATAGGAATGATGCGAAATTTCCGCTCATTTTATCAAAACGCTGGCAATTTGTGCGAAGCTACGTCCGTCAACTCCATTTATCAAATCATCATGTTGGCCCAAGAGCTTTAGTAAGTCACCTGTGTGAGCAGTTGTGGATTGTCAACGCTTAAGAAGTCTTCCGCCAAACAGTGGGATCTTGTATTTTATGTTTTAAGTACAAGCCATACCTAGTGAATCAAATAATAAGAAACTTTCCTGCAGACAGAGTAAGACAGTTCCGCCCATTTAGCATTTGCAGCGTTGATTTTTGTGGCCCAGTACATACAACTTTGAGAATTCGAGGAAGTCCTTCATACAATACTTACATCGCACATTTCATTTGTTTTTCTTCGAAAGTGGTTCTTTCAAATGAGTGTCCGATTTAAGCACTAATACATTTCTTATGGCTTTCCAAAGGTTCATCGACCGGAGAGGAGCTCCGCAAGCAGTCCAGTGCGATCTTCGTCGTCGCGTTTACAAGCCGATCCGAATTTGCGTTCATACCACCAAGAGCGCCACAGGTGTCAAGTCTGTAAAGCACCTACTCTTAAGGACAATGGCCAACGCCAGTCTCACGGCTTGTTTTGACATCTTTTTTTTCTATTTAAAAATGATTTTTTTATTAATAGTGCACCGTTGTTAAGGTGCTATATTCTCTCTATTCCTAATTATGAACTCTGTTTATTATTCCTTTGTCCTGACAGAGATTCGGTTCTCGCCTGGTTGGCATTGGCAACGTAAAAAACCTGCACAACCAAATCAGACATTAAATTTCCTTACACACAATCCGTAGGCTGATGACTTGCCTGAATAGTGATCGTGAACCCTTGAATCATGTCGCATGAGGCCACAGGATACCCAATTGAATCAAGCTCCAAATTTTTCATCGCTGGACACCACTTATTGTTATGGACCTACTATGCCTAGTGTCGTTTTTATAGAGCTGATACCAGCTAGATTAATTCAGGTAACGGGACACTTTCCCCTTAAAGCCTCTTTCACACGCAACAATAACAAATAACTAGACGATAAGAACAAACTTATTCTTTCTTTAACTGTGGACCAGTTAAAAATTCCCACTGCCGAGATATCCTGTCAAGTATAAAAGCATTCAAACCACAAAAAACTTTAATAGAACAACACTAATATTTTATTCTAACTATTTCACCTCTCCCTTTCCACAAACAAAATTATTCTACTGCATCTTTATTTTGTTTCTTCCCCTTTTTTATATAAATAATTCTTAATATTATATAAATTATATATATATATTATATACATATAGTAAATATTAATTTCCTACCTTTCTTATTTGTGATCCGTACTCACCAATGTATCACTTCTTTACTACGAGATGAAAGATTGTTAACCCAGGTGTAAGGACGACGCAGAATAGAGGTAACATAAAGTAGATAAGAAGCAAATGTAATTTATATATATAATTCTTAATACTAATAATTAATTTCCTATCTTTCTTATTTGTGATCCGTACTCACCATATGTCATATATACTGACTTCAGTAAAGCTTTTGACTCTATTAACCATAAGTTATTACTTTTTAAACTCAACGAAATTGGATTTCCAACTTCATTACTGAGTTGGATTCGTGAGTACCTAACAAACAGAACACAGAAAGTTCTTTTTAAGTCTCCTTATTCCAAAACGCATCAATGTGACATCCAGGGTGCCTCAGGGGAGTCATCTGGGTCCGCTCCTCTTTACCCTCTTTATCAACGATCTTCCCTCCGTCATGCTACACTCTCGAGTGCTAATGTATGCTGACGATGTCAAGCTAAGCCTTTGATTAAATTCAAACGATTGTGTCGACACCAACACTGCAAATTGTTAAGGTCAGCCTGCAATAGACTGGGCGAAACCATATCTTTGAATCTAAGGTATAGCTTAACATCGTCAGCATACATTAGCACTCGAGAATGAAGCATGACGGAGGGAAGATCGTTGATAAAGAGGGTTTCTCAGTCCCACTTTGAGTTGCCTAATCTTGAGTATACCGGCTTGCTTTTCAAGCCTTTGGAAGAACTACCTAAGTCGTAGGTTCCTTTGGTGTACAGATCATCAACATCAATTCTTGCAATAATTTTCTTTCCATGTTTTCAAAAACATGTATTGTTTCTTATACGCAAGGCCACTACTTCATCATTACAAATGACTTCATATACGCTGGGCTTAGAAGCGGTGTTAAGTGGTTGCATAGGCAAATCTACTTGTACATTTCCTGCGCTGGATTCTTTCTGTCTATACTTTGCCTGGTAGTGACTTTCAGGACTTTATTTTGTATGTCTTTTTGGATATTTCTGATATTGTTATCTGTGATAGGGCATCTGCCACAAAATTGTCTTTTCCCTTAGTTTTTATGATTGTCATGTTTTGTTTGTTGTATTTAATTGTATTTGTATGGGTTTTTTTTTTAAATCAATGCCTACAATTCCATTACAAAGTATTGCTAATTTTGTATCTATTATATTGAATTCGTGTGGAATTGTGTATTGTTTGAATGTGATATCTATTAGAGTTGCGCCTTGGGATTTTATTACTCCCTGGCCTATTCCTTGAATATTTATTTTTTATCTTCAGGAATTGTATCAAAGTGATCGGAGTTAATTTTGAAAAGTGAAATATCAGCATCAGTGTCGATCAAAAATGTTAAGGTTGTTTGTACGAGCAGATGAGCGCTATGTGGATGTGTTGTATTGTCCAATAAATGTTCGATGTTGCAGGTTAAGGCAGGCGGAATCGAACTGCATTTCGTCCTTTATGCTTTCCTCTGTCTTGATATTGGCGCCTATAACGCCCACGATTTTTGTTGTGGCCTCTATTCGAGTTACCACGGCCTCTAGAGAAACCTCTATTTTGGCCTCTATTATTGTTATCATATTTGTTGTGGTAATTACCTTTGTTTTGGTAATTACCTCTGTTAGGTTTTGGATAGCCTTGGTAATAGTAACCTCTTTTGTTACCGCGACTACTGTTGCCTCTGCAATAGTAGACAGTGCCGACGCTTCCAGTAATCTGTGTGCTGTGATGAATATATTTACTCATTGCATCATTAAAATTACTGAAATTGCCTGTTTCTAGTATTAGGCGGACCTTTTCATGTTCACAATTGTGAATTATGGCTGATAAGGACAGTTTAATTGAAAATTTATCAGCACTTACTGGGTCTAAGCCTTCGTCAATATCAGTCGTATATTGCGATGAGTTTTGCCTTTTAGTTTTGTGTTAATTAATTTTGCTAGGATAAGTTCGGAGGATTCTCCTTTGACGTTATCAGTTAATTTCTGGATTATTCCTTGAATTGTTTTCTCATTCTGAACTTTATTAAGGATTGTGCCTGTTATCTTTGATTTGATAACTTCAACGGCTAGATCTTCTTGATCTCCTTTAGTTCTATCACTAACCATACAACACATAGATGGGACAAACGCATGATTTTTGATTGCAAACGCTAGCCTAGTCATGGAACCCCAGAGAACTTCGGCAAAAACCCGAAACTTCGTACTCTCAATGAGAGCGTAAAGTGGGGAGAGGGCCAAGTAGCTACGAAAATAATTTAGTCTAGCACAGACTACAGAACGACGAAGGCAGGCCTATTTCGTTTGTGATTTCGTTCTGCATATGTATGTGTACACTCGTCGGTACATGCTCAGGCTTCGTAGTGTGTGTGTGACGTGAAGTTGTACAACACCGCATTTCAATAGCTCACTTGACCAAAATTTTTAATTTTCGACAAAACAGCGAAAATGCGAATAGGATCTGCCACTGGGGAAAGAATATCAAGAAATATTGGTATCAGCTTCGTATGCATCCCGGTGGCTGTGCAGATAGAGTGTTCGCTTAGCGATCGCAAATGTCCCTGGTTCGATTCCAAGCTCGAAATCGTCAAAGAATTTTTTTTTTTGTCTATTTTTATTATTATAAATTTTGAAGTCGTAAGGGTTTGTCCTAATAATAATATAAATAATGTTTCGTTGTTTTTTTTTCCTTTTGTGTTTTAGGTTTTTTTTTTTTTTTTTTTTGTTTCTTTTTCTTCTTTTTTTGGTTATTTTGTTTTTTTCGTTCATTTTTCTTTTTTTTATTCTATTTTTATAATAATAAAAATAGACAAAAAAAAATTCTTTGACGATTTCGAGCTTGGAATCGAACCAGGGACATTGCGATCGCTAAGCGAACACTCTATCTGCACAGCCACCGGGATGCATACGAAGCTGATACCAATATTTCTTGATATTCTTTCCCCAGTGGCAGATCCTATTCGCATTTTCGCTGTTTTGTCGAAAATTAAAAATTTTAGTCAAGTGAGCTATTGAAATGCGGTGTTGTACAACTTCACGTCACACACACACTACGAAGCCTGAGCATGTACCGACGAGTGTACACATACATATGCAGAACGAAATCACAAACGAAATAGGCCTGCCTTCGTCGTTCTGTAGTCTGTGCTAGACTAAATTATTTTCGTAGCTGCTTGGCCCTCTCCCCACTTTACGCTCTCATTGAGAGTACGAAGTTTCGGGTTTTTGCCGAAGTTCTCTGGGGTTCCATGACTAGGCTAGCGTTTGCAATCAAAAAATCATGCGTTTGTCCCATCTATGTGTTGTATGGTTAGTGGTTCTATCTGTGATTCTTAACGCTGTCAAGAAGATAACTTGTTGCCATCAAATTCGGGGCTCGAAGTTGAGATTTGTCTGACATATTGACGATCTTTTTCGACTGTGGACGTCATTATTACCTCGTCGTCTATTTCGATTGTGTGTTTGGTTTCTTGACTTGATTGTAGCCCGATCTGGTCAGTATCCATTAATACTGACTCATCAAATCTGGCTTGTGTGTTTATTATATTCGGGATAAATAGGCTTAAGCTATGTCTCTCCGTTATATGTCTAACGTTTTCCCTTAGTCTTTTTAACACATCAATTCCTTGCGTTAAGTGCAATTGCGGTAATCTATTATTATATTATTATACGTTTTTATTAAGCATTTAATGTGCCTTGCTTTTGTTATGTTTGGAATCGGTGCACTTTTATTTGGGCACTTAAACGATTTATCAAACTCATTATGGTCTACAATTCTACCACTATTGACCACATTGGCCGTGTTATCCTTTACCTCCTCTGAGCTACCAAACCAACCCATTGTGTACAAATTGTGTATACTCTATATAGGGACAAAGGAAAATTGTGCTTGTGCAATTGTGTTTGTGTTCTGTCCCTTATACTACATTAGCATATTATCATTTTCTCAATTGTTTCCTTGTGTAGACGTTTAAACAGTCATTTCATTTGTTTTCTAAATCAAAATTACTTTCTGTTTTCAATTTAAAATTTGCTTCATATTTGTTTTTTAATTTATTGTTGTAGCGTATATGCCTTATATATTTTTTTGTCTCTCAATAGAGGGCAAAAGCAAAAGAAAAATACCTTATATTGATCTCTTTTTTTTTTGAAAATTAGTGCAATAAAATTAAAATTCTTTTCATTCTCGTTATTCTTTTTTTTTCCAATAGAGGGAAAAAATGAAAAATTTTCATTATATTGATTTCTTTTTTCAAATTAAGTGTAATAGTGGGAAAAAATATCAAACTTAAAATTTGGATTTGAATGATTTAAATAACATACATTTATTTAAATCATTCCTATATATATATATATATATTTTTTTTTAATAATGGGAAAAGTTAAAAAATTTTTTGTTGCGTGCATTGGTTAGATGCCAACGTAATTTGTGTGGTTTATACTTTTTCCATATCGTTTGTCAAAATACCCTAAATTTTGGCAAATTAAGCAGAGTATCAATTTTTTTCATACGGTTGAAGAAAAATACCCTGTATTGTCTTCTCGGTTTGACACTTTATTTTTTTTTTTAATTTTTGTTTTTTTTGTTGTCAATAAAATTCTTTCGCTGAAAAGAAAAATACATACATAATAAAAGCAAAATATAATTTATATACATATATTTTATATATACATTTGACAAAAAAAATAATAATTTGCAAGTAGTGTAGAATTCGTCTGAGTTCTTCCGTTAATTTGAACTAACCAACAGTAATGGCTCCACCAACTGGGACTATCCCCAAAGATTTTGAGCGTCAAAAGCATCAAACGTGCAGTGACCAATTGAGGGATCAAAGTATTTCGCTTCAAATCAGACAGTTGAAATGTGGATTGGAAATGTTGAGTACAAACATCGACAACGCTCTGAGATATCAGACTCGAGTAGAAACATTTAATTCCGATGACGAGTACAAGTCTGAGTTGAAAGAGTTGTGTATATCTACAAAAGCATATCTGAAGTCCGCTTTACAAAAGTCGTCCGATGCTACCACACCTGTGGAAAACAAGTCCGCGTTTAAAAATTGTATGTCATTGTTCGAAACCCTTGTTCATGCAAACGTCTCAATTGCAAAAATTAAAAAATTTTATTATTTAATTTTGTGTCTGTCTGGTGAAGATTTACGAACTGTCAAAGCGTTCCAAGTCACAGAACACAATTATGATAAAGCTTCAGGGTCGCTCAAAAAAAGTATATGACAACGATTACCTCGTTTTCATGGTAAATATTTCCGCGCTGTGCAGCCTCCCTTTAGTGGCACAACCGTCGTCTGCAGCTTTGAGAAGCCTTGTCGACAATTTATGGCTTTCTGTCGTCCATTGGAGACGAAAATGTGATTTTAAATGCCATTTTCATTCATTTAGTTATGAACAAGGTCGATTCACAGACGAAACGTCATCAATCGGCGTCATTAACACATGTCGGCTGAAGAACCAGTGAAGCATTCGGTAGATCTCGTCAGACCAGAGCCCAGATCAGTTTCCACGATGCAGCATAATCGTAGTACATTTTCGTGTTTCGTGGCAAATAAAAGAGTTAATGAGAAGACCCCAAAATGTTCGTATTGTAATTCCGAAGACCATATAATAATCAGTTGTCCGTCATACTCAGCGCTATCAGTGAAACAACGTTTCGATTTCGCAAAATCATCCCCGCTTTATATTAACTATCTTCGGAAGGGGCACGCTATCGCTAAACGCACAGCGTAAAAGTGTCGTGTATGCAACAAGTTGCACCATAAGTTACCAAAACGAAGTCTAAAGCTCAATTGACAAGATCTTGCAGAAATTTTGGACTATCGAAAATCCGAAGGCTCCATAAAAATTTAATCTCCTACTCATCAGCTGTGCAAAAAGTATTTCTCTGGAAATTTGCAAATTTTACCATCTGGTCGGTTTCAGATAAAACTGCCATTTAAAGCGAATGCCAATGCACTTGGGCGGTCATTTGACGTTGCTAAACGGCTTTTCCTGTCACTAGAAAGAAGATTGTCCAAAGATGTGTAATTGAAACAAATGTATCTGGACTTCATGGAAGAATATGTTTAATTGGGATATATGTCAGAAACCGACAATAAAATTCCAGATCATCCACATTACTTCATTCCGCACCAGGTCGTTTTACGACCGCAAAGTACATCGACGAAACTGCGTGTGGTATTCGATGCATCATGCAAAACTTCGTCTCAAGTTGCGTTGAATGACATTTTGATGGTCGGTCCCACTATTCAAGAGGAGCTATACTCGACTCTGCTTCGCTTCAGGCTTCATAAGTATGCCTTGACAGCGGACGTCAAGAAAATGTATCGGCAAGTACTGGTACATGAAGCAGATCGAGACTTCCAGCTCGTAGTGTGGAGAAAAACCCAGATGATTCTTTGAGAGTGTTCAGGTTAAACACTGTAACATATGGTACTGCGCCAGCTCCATTTTAAAGAATGCTGGGTGAGGTGATTACCAAAAGCGGCTGAAGTTATCAGGCATGACTTCTACGTCGATGACATGTTGACTGGTGCTGGTTGCGTCTAGGATCTTTTGACAATTAAGTCTGAAGTGTCTCAGGCATTGCTCAAAGCAGAGCTTGAGTTGACCAAATGGTCCTCAAACAGTCCTGATGTTTCCGCTTCCCTTAGCACATAGCACATAACGATAACAATCTCAGAATCTACTTCGACCAAAACACTTCATGTTTTCTGGTTACCTAGGGAAGACATCTTTCAATTCTAAGTCGAATACTCATTTATGGGTCTCCGAGCGACAAAACGGAATATTCTCTCGGTGACATCTCGTTTGTTTGATCCACTTGGCCTTTTAAGTCCTTTAGTTCTTAAAGGAAAGGTTCCTAATGCAGGAGCTGTGGCTGAAGGGTCTTGACTGGGACGAATCGATTCCAATGAATTTGGAAACAGCATGGAATGAATTGAAGTCAACCTTATTAAATGTAAATACCATTCAGATTCCGCAATTCATCAACACAGGCTAATTCACCGATAGAGATTCATGGTTTCGCCGATGCCTCAATGAGAGCATATGGTTGTTGTATATACGTTCGTGTAAAAACTGCGGAAGGTTTTCGCACTTCGCGTAGCGCCTCTCAAGACCAAAACACTCTCAAGACTTGAGCTGTGTGCCACATTCTCGCAGACCTTTGTAGCCGAATTCGTGATCTGATTAAGGTACAAGTTGAGCATACCTTTCTTTGGTCCAATTCGAAAAAACCTCTGCATTGGATAAAGTCACACCCTTCATCATTGGCAACGTTCGTTTCGAACAGTGTGGCTGAAATTCAAGAATGACTGACTGAACCCTGCAAACATTGTAAATTGATTCGTTGTTGATTGATTTGTTTATCAGGACCTGGAATTCTTGGACCACCTCAAAGCGATTGGCCAAGCAATCAGCATGTCCAACTATCGGACGAAATGCGTGAATTGGAAGTGCGGAAATCAGCTGTCGTGCTGACCCTTGAGGTTGACGAAAATCCGCTAATTTAGACCATAAAAATTTATTCTTCGCATACAAAATGAATACAAGTGTTTTTTATGTGTTCCGTTTCATCCGTAGATATAAAAATACATCGATCGTATTTTATCATGTAATTCCGTTACCATTAGGGCGAAAAGAAACATTTCTCAAAATTGTTGAAATACTTCAAAATAAAGAACTCTGAGAAGATATAGGAAAAATTCGTAAGAGCGCCAGAGTGTGTCAGAAACTTCAAGGTTCGACTCTATTTCTGCACGAATACACTGGAACGTGGTGCTCATTTTCGTTGTTGAGAGTCGGAGGGCGACTTGTAAACGCTCCTATGAAATAGGAATGATGCGAAATTTCCGCTCATTTTATCAAAACGCTGGCAATTTGTGCGAAGCTATGTCCGTCAACTCCATTTATCAAATCATCATGTTGGCCCAAGAGCTTTAGTAAGTCACCTGTGTGAGCAGTTGTGGATTGTCAACGCTTAAGAAGTCTTCCGCCAAACAGTGGGATCTTGTATTTTATGTTTTAAGTACAAGCCATACCTAGTGAATCAAATAATAAGAAACTTTCCTGCAGACAGAGTAAGACAGTTCCGCCCATTTAGCATTTGCAGCGTTGATTTTTGTGGCCCAGTACATACAACTTTGAGAATTCGAGGAAGTCCTTCATACAATACTTACATCGCACATTTCATTTGTTTTTCTTCGAAAGTGGTTCTTTCAAATGAGTGTCCGATTTAAGCACTAATACATTTCTTATGGCTTTCCAAAGGTTCATCGACCGGAGAGGAGCTCCGCAAGCAGTCCAGTGCGATCTTCGTCGTCGCGTTTACAAGCCGATCCGAATTTGCGTTCATACCACCAAGAGCGCCACAGGTGTCAAGTCTGTAAAGCACCTACTCTTAAGGACAATGGCCAACGCCAGTCTCACGGCTTGTTTTGACATCTTTTTTTTCTATTTAAAAAATGATTTTTTATTAATAGTGCACCGTTGTTAAGGTGCTATATTCTCTCTATTCCTAATTATGAACTCTGTTTATTATTCCTTTGTCCTGACAGAGATTCGGTTCTCGCCTGGTTGGCATTGGCAACGTAAAAAACCTGCACAACCAAATCAGACATTAAATTTCCTTACACACAATCCGTAGGCTGATGACTTGCCTGAATAGTGATCGTGAACCCTTGAATCATGTCGCATGAGGCCACAGGATACCCAATTGAATCAAGCTCCAAATTTTTCATCGCTGGACACCACTTATTGTTATGGACCTACTATGCCTAGTGTCGTTTTTATAGAGCTGATACCAGCTAGATTAATTCAGGTAACGGGACACTTTCCCCTTAAAGCCTCTTTCACACGCAACAATAACAAATAACTAGACGATAAGAACAAACTTATTCTTTCTTTAACTGTGGACCAGTTAAAAATTCCCACTGCCGAGATATCCTGTCAAGTATAAAAGCATTCAAACCACAAAAAACTTTAATAGAACAACACTAATATTTTATTCTAACTATTTCACCTCTCCCTTTCCACAAACAAAATTATTCTACTGCATCTTTATTTTGTTTCTTCCCCTTTTTTATATAAATAATTCTTAATATTATATAAATTATATATATATATTATATACATATAGTAAATATTAATTTCCTACCTTTCTTATTTGTGATCCGTACTCACCAATGTATCACTTCTTTACTACGAGATGAAAGATTGTTAACCTAGGTGTAAGGACGACGCAGAATAAAGGTAACATAAAGTAGATAAGAAGCAAATGTAATTTATATATATAATTCTTAATACTAATAATTAATTTCCTATCTTTCTTATTTGTGATCCGTACTCACCATATGTCATATATACTGACTTCAGTAAAGCTTTTGACTCTATTAACCATAAGTTATTACTTTTTAAACTCAACGAAATTGGATTTCCAACTTCATTACTGAGTTGGATTCGTGAGTACCTAACAAACAGAACACAGAAAGTTCTTTTTAAGTCTCCTTATTCAAAACGCATCAATGTGACATCCAGGGTGCCTCAGGGGAGTCATCTGGGTCCGCTCCTCTTTACCCTCTTTATCAACGATCTTCCCTCCGTCATGCTACACTCTCGAGTGCTAATGTATGCTGACGATGTCAAGCTAAGCCTTTGATTAAATTCAAACGATTGTGTCGACACCAACACTGCAAATTGTTAAGGTCAGCCTGCAATAGACTGGGCGAAACCATATCTTTGAATCTAAGGTATAGCTTAACATCGTCAGCATACATTAGCACTCGAGAATGAAGCATGACGGAGGGAAGATCGTTGATAAAGAGGGTTTCTCACGGTCCCACTTTGAGTTGCCTAATCTTGAGTATACCGGCTTGCTTTTCAAGCCTTTGGAAGAACTACCTAAGTCGTAGGTTCCTTTGGTGTACAGATCATCAACATCAATTCTTGCAATAATTTTCTTTCCATGTTTTCAAAAACATGTATTGTTTCTTATACGCAAGGCCACTACTTCATCATTACAAATGACTTCATATACGCTGGGCTTAGAAGCGGTGTTAAGTGGTTGCATAGGCAAATCTACTTGTACATTTCCTGCGCTGGATTCTTTCTGTCTATACTTTGCCTGGTAGTGACTTTCAGGACTTTATTTTGTATGTCTTTTTGGATATTTCTGATATTGTTATCTGTGATAGGGCATCTGCCACAAAATTGTCTTTTCCCTTAGTTTTTATGATTGTTTTGTTTGTTGTATTTAATTGTATTTGTATGGGTTTTTTTTTTAAATCAATGCCTACAATTCCATTACAAAGTATTGCTAATTTTGTATCTACTATATTGAATTCGTGTGGAATTGTGTATTGTTTGAATTGGATATCTATTAGAGTTGCGCCTTGGGATTTTATTACTCCCTGGCCTATTCCTTGAATATTTATTTTTTATCTTCAGGAATTGTATCAAAGTGATCGGAGTTAATTTTGAAAAGTGAAATATCAGCATCAGTGTCGATCAAAAATGTTAAGGTTGTTTGTACGCGCAGATGAGCGCTATGTGGATGTGTTGTATTGTCCAATAAATGTTCGATGTTGCAGGTTAAGGCAGGCGGAATCGAACTGCATTTCGTCCTTTATGCTTTCCTCTGTCTTGATATTGGCGCCTATAACGCCCACGATTTTTGTTGTGGCCTCTATTCGAGTTACCACGGCCTCTAGAGAAACCTCTATTTTGGCCTCTATTATTGTTATCATATTTGTTGTGGTAATTACCTTTGTTTTGGTAATTACCTCTGTTAGGTTTTGGATAGCCTTGGTAATAGTAACCTCTTTTGTTACCGCGACTACTGTTGCCTCTGCAATAGTAGACAGTGCCGACGCTTCCAGTAATCTGTGTGCTGTGATGAATATATTTACTCATTGCATCATTAAAATTACTGAAATTGCCTGTTTCTAGTATTAGGCGGACCTTTTCATGTTCACAATTGTGAATTATGGCTGATAAGGACTGTTTAATTGAAAATTTATCAGCACTTACTGGGTCTAAGCCTTCGTCAATATCAGTCGTATATTGCGATGCTGTTTTGCCTTTTAGTTTTGTGTTAATTAATTTTGCTAGGATAAGTTCGGAGGATTCTCCTTTGACGTTATCAGTTAATTTCTGGATTATTCCTTGAATTGTTTTCTCATTCTGAACTTTATTAAGGATTGTGCCTGTTATCTTTGATTTGATAACTTCAACGGCTAGATCTTCTTGATCTCCTTTAGTTCTATCTGTGATTCTTAACGCTGTCAAGAAGATAACTTGTTGCCATCAAATTCGGGGCTCGAAGTTGAGATTTGTCTGACATATTGACGATCTTTTTCGACTGTGGACGTCATTATTACCTCGTCGTCTATTTCGATTGTGTGTTTGGTTTCTTGACTTGATTGTAGCCCGATCTGGTCAGTATCCATTAATACTGACTCATCAAGTCTGGCTGGTGTGTTTATTATATTCGGGATAAATAGGTTTAAGTTATGTCTCTCCGTTATATGTCTAACGTTTTCCCTTAGTCTTTTTAACACATCAATTCCTTGCGTTAAGTGCAATTGCGGTAATCTATTTAAATTTGTGTAGATTAGTTCGCGAATATTATTATACGTTTTTATTACGCATTTAATGTGCCTTGCTTTTGTTATGTTTGGAATCGGTGCACTTTTATTTGGGCACTTAAACGATTTATCAAACTCATTATGGTCTACAATTCTTACACTATTGACCACATTGGCCTTGTTATCCTTTACCTCCTCTGAGCTACCAAACCAACTGATTGTGTACAAATTGTGTATACTCTATATAGGGACAAAGGAAAATTATGCTTGTGCAATTGTGTTTGTATTCTGTCCCTTATACTACATTAGCACATTATCATTTTCTCAATTGTTTCCTTGTGTAGACGTTTAAACAGTCATTTCATTTGTTTTCTAAATCAAAATTACTTTCTGTTTTCAATTTAAAAGTTGCTTAATTATTGTTCTTTTATTTATTGTTGTAGCGTATATGCCTTATATATTTTTTTTTCAATAGAGGGCAAGAGCAGAAGAAAAATACCTTATATTGATCTCTTTTTTTTTTTGTGAAAATTAGTGTAATAAAATTAAAATTTGGAATGTAAGTTATTCAAATCATACTTTTTTCAATAGAGGAAAAAATGAAAAAATTTCATTATATTGATCTCTTTTTCAAATTAAGTGTAATAATGGGAAAAAAAAAAATAAAAATTAAAATTTGGATTTGAATGATTTAAATAACATACAATTATTTAAATCATTCCTATATATATATATTGTAAATGAAATGTTCCAACTTTGTATTTTCTTCTAAAATATTATATCAGAGACACAGTGGTTCTTTTCAGTTTGAAGTCAGTTTATTTAACATTTCTTAATTCTGTTACAGTTCTTAACTATACTTATGTATAAACATATGTATGTATAAATGTCTAAATGTTTACATAAGCATAAGTATGTATATATGCCGCCGCAGCGGGAGAGTGAGGATGTATCATATTACATATTGGGCCAAAGCGGCCTGGCGTGTTATATTTGCGAACTAAGCAATTGTCCAGCACCATGCACTCATGGGTGGTCAGGTTGCTTAAGAGGCCGATGCACTTGAATGTTGCGCACATAAATATTGTAACAAACTGCTACAATATGTTTGTAATATTATTGATATGATGTTTCAGAACATGCTACAATATATATATATATTTTTTTTTTATAATGGGAAAAGTTAAATAAAAAATTTCATTATATTGCTTTTTTTTGGAATTTGAAAAATTAACCTAATTCGTGATAAAGATGAGAAAAAAAAAAAGTAAATTTTGAAAGCAGCTTAGTTGTAAACAAAGCGCCAGAGACGTGGAAAAATTAGTTTTTAGAAGAATGTGCTTGTCTCACAATTCAGGTATACATTTTACTTAATTTAATTTAAAAAAAAAATTCTCCAACCACATTTGTTAGTAAGTAGCCTATTTGTTTTTTGTTAGTATTTTTCAACCGGCGTTCGCCTCTGGTTGAGTTTTAAAATTTTAAAATTAATGACAATTAGGCGTATTCGTATTCGCGGCCCAATTGCGTTTCTTCGCTCATGGCGAAGGTATGTGATTTTATATGCATATATATTTACGCTCTATGTAGCTTTGTCGGTTCCACGTTGTGTGCTCATTGTAGCACTGTCGGACCCTTGGGCGCAACTTGTCGCGTTGGCGGGGCCGGTGCTGGTCGCACAGGCTTATTGTTTCGGCAAACTGGGCTGGGAGGTTTTGTTCTCAATTGCCTTTGTCTACACCTTAAGCTTCTCCATTTGACTGCTGATCAAACCCGTTGCCTCGCTTTGCTTGTCAATGTAATGTGAATTTGGTGGTGCTGGAAAATCATCGCATATTTTATCCAGATCCAGTTTTGGTGATAAAGCTTCAAGGTAAAGAAGCTCTTCTTTGTTATAACACAATTTTGATGACTGCTGCTGACCCTTGTTGTTCTTTGTTTTGGTTATTTTTCATTCAAATGGAGACGATGATTTAAAAGTGGTATTGGTATTCGTTACACTGGTCGTCGATCGGCTGACAATTGGCCGATTAGTATACAATAAAATAGCATTAATTTCAGTTCTTATGATCGTTGTGGTTGTTGTCCAATTAGGTTTGTGGACAGGCACTCTGCCAGATGTCACCGTATACCGATTTGGGTGTTAAAATCGTTTTATAGTTTTTGTCGTTATCCAACAAGAAGGGTTTTGTTTCTTGTTTAATTTATTTAATTATTTAATTAAATTTTTTTTTTTATACACATACTGGGTTGTGATCTCAGTCACGGTCGCCGTGTAAAAGTAAAGTGTAAACGAAAGACACTTCTGTCTTCTTTGGAGTTCGAATTTAATCTTCTCTCCGACTTTATTTCAAAAATTAACTTAGCCTAAAAGTACATGAGTTATTTTGGGTTCTGTCGCTCAAAGCAGCGACAGAACGGGAGTATATAGTGAAACGCAATTTAGCTTTCAGAAGCTTCAGAGCCTTAGGCTGCAAACACAGTGCACGCTGAGACGAAGACGAAGATGAAGACGAAGCTGAAGAGAAATTGCTTGCGTTGCGAGTAAGCGAATAGGTTGCACAGTGCAAGACGAATTGGTTGCGCTTTTGTTATATTAGTCGCAATGGATTCCTCATCAGATGATGACCTACTGATTGAGCAAAGCCTATATTTTAAAATAAAACGTTTAAAAGTAAATAAAAAAGTACACCCTATAAATTTGGGAAGAAAAGCATTTGGTGAATTTCATCATTTGTATGATGAGCTGCGCCACGATGAAAAAAAATTTGTGGAATATACCAGAATGACAATTAGCACATTTGATTATATTCTAATTAAAATTGAGCCACTTATTATTAAAAATTGGACTAATTTTAATAAAACGCCAATTATGTGCGCTGAAAGGCTAATTGTGACGTTAAGGTAAAAAATAATTTAAAATATATTTAGTTTTATGCCTTTTTATTGATTATTACTTCTTTATCGATTGTCTTAACTTAATTTGAAAATGTTATAATATTTCCTGATGTAAGAAAAGTGCTCGGTTCCTCTGGGGATAAAGCATTGTCGGAATATTGATTTGACGAAGATTCAAGTAGAGTCGGTGATGGTGCAGATACATAAGAAGCTTGGCTCTCAATATTTTGTAGATGAAAAGAGCGCCCCACGTTGTACACGTGATGATAGACCGATTTTTGCATATCCATTCTGAACAAAAGTTTCGTTTGTGGATCCATCTTTTTAACGTGGGGCAATAGGCTCACAAAAAAAGCCATGTCTTCATCGTCGGCTGAAATCTTGTTTTTTGTTTTCTGCTCTAACAGCTCCAACTTCTTTTTTTCGATGTTGAGCATTTCATCTTCTTTATTATTATGACGGCGTTTCATATTTATAGGAGGATAACGTGGGGTGGACGTTTGCACTTCAAACGTACTCATGTCGCTTTCTTCTTCATATTGCGGCGCCTCTATATCTACACTATTATCCTCTTCGCCAATATTAATGCTCATATCTTGAACTTCATTGTTTTTTTGACGACTTAAATTTCCGGAAGACTGGCGGCACTTTATCTGGTCCTTGATAAACATCATGGATTCGAAATGACTCCATTGAGAACACTTCTCGTTGATTGACTGAGGTCCAGCGTCGCCAGAACGGTCCGGTAGACATTTTCTTAATTCAGATCGAAACGTGTCCCTCAATTGTTTCCATTTTTTTTTCAAAACCAAAGCTAAAAAATACATATTAGAATTTTATTAGTCGCATAAGATTGTTTTAAATTGTTTTGCTATTTTAGATATCTTGCTACTGGAACTTCATTTAGATCAATCTCTTTTAACTTTCGAATGGGTGCTTCAACGGTTCGTTCCATTGTTATAGAGACATGTGAAGCTTTGTGGACAGTTTTGCAGCCTATACATATGGCTGTGCCCCCAGAAGAAAATTTAAAGAAAGTTGCGGACCAGTATTGGAATCTTTGGGAATTCCCAAATTGTGTTGGCTCTATTGATGGAAAGCACATACGTCTAAAATGCCCAGCGAATTCAGGATCAATGTTTTATAATTATAAAAAATTTTTCTCAATAGTGCTGCAGGCAGTCGCTGACGCAAAATGTAAATTTGTTACTATCGAAGTTGGTGGTTACGGACGTCAGAGTGATGGTGGAACTTTTGCTTCCTCAGCGATTTACACAATGAAAAATTCTGGAGACTTAAATTTTCCAAAGGATTCCTATTTGCCCAATACCACAATATCCATGCCATACGTGTTGCTTGCAGATGAAGCTTATCCGCTTTTGGACTGGATTCTTCGACCATATGCCAGAAGAAATCTAACATTGGCAAATGAATATTTTAATAGTCGTTTGTCCAGAGCGCGTAGGTGTGTGGAATGTGCATTTGGCATAATAAACTCCAAATGGAGAATATTATGGAAGCCAATTGAAACGACACCATCTAACGCAGAAACTATTGTTAAAGCAATTTGTATATTGCATAATACAATGCTAGATTTAGAAGATGTGGACACGCACATGGCAGAGGGAGAAAAATTTATAACAAACAAACCAAAAATATTTTGGAAAGCTCAAAGAAAAGAGGTCGAATAATCAGAGACACGTTCCGTAGTTATGTTTGTAGCCATAGAAATGCTGATAGTATTTAAAATTTCTATTCTATTATTATTTCATTTTGATTAAAATTAATTAAATTACTTACCATCAACATTCAATTCGTTTGAAATTTCGTTCCAATTTCGGTCAATTATTTGCCTATTGTGGTAGAGTTTATTTTGCTGGTCCCATAAACAGGGTTTTTTAAATATTGCTGCAATTAACTCCTCGTTATTTGCAGACATTTTCACAAAATATACGTATGCGTCCGTCAAATCACAAATTAGAACTAAATTTGAACACGTGCCAAAGCATAGACAGAAGAAACAAAGAAAAACAACGGTAACTAGCAAGCGATTCGTCTTCAAATTCAGTACAGCACCGTTTGAAACTACTTTACGTACTTCATCATTACAAATGACTTCATATACTCTGGGCTTAGAAGCGTTGTTAAGGGTTTGCATAGGCAAATCTACTTTCCTGCGCAGGATGCTTTCTGTCTATACTGTTGCCTGCTAGTTATATATCAGTCGTATATTGCGATGCTGTTTTGCCTTTTAGTTTTGTGTTAATTAATTTTGCTTCGATAAGTTCGGAGGTTTCTCCTTTGACGTTATCAGTTAATTTCTGGAGTATTCTTTGAATTGTTTTCTCATTCTGAACTTTATAAAGGATTGTGCCTGTTATCTTTGATTTGATAACTTCAACGGCTAGATCTTCTTGATCTCCTTTAGTTCTATCTGTGATTCTTAACGCTGTCAAGAAGCGATGGAGTGATAGCTTGTTGCCATCAAATTCGGGGCTCGAAGTTGAGATTTGTCTGACATATTGACGATCTTTTTCGACTGTGGACGTCATTATTACCTCGACGACTATTTCGATTGTGTGTTTGGTTTCTTGACTTGATTGTAGCCCGATCTGGTCAGTATCCATTAATACTGACTCATCAAATCTGGCTGGTGTGTTTATTATATTCGGGATAAATAGGCTTAAGCGATATATACCTAAGGTTTTCCCTTAGTCTTTTTAACACATCAATTCCTTGCGTTAAGTGCAATTGCGGTAATCTATTTAAATTTGTGTAGATTAGTTCGCGAATATTATTATACGTTTTTATTAAGCATTTAATGTGCCTTGCTTTTGTTATGTTTGGAATCGGTGCACTTTTATTTGGGCACTTAAACGATTTATCAAACTCATTATGGTCTACAATTCTTACACTATTGACCACATTGGCCGTGTTATCGTTTACCTCCTCTGAGCTACCAAACTAACCGATTGTGTACGAATTGTGTATACTCTATATAGGGACAAACAAAAATTGTGCTTGTGCAATTGTGTTTGTGTTCTGTCCCTTATACTACATTAGCACATTATCATTTCCTCAATTGTTTCCTTGTGTAGACGTTTAAACAGTCATTTCATTTGTTTTCTAAATCAAAATTACTTTCTGTTTTCAATTTAAAAGTTGCTTAATTATTGTTCTTTTATTTATTGTTGTAGCGTATATGCCTTATATATATTTTTTTTATTAGAGGGCAAGAGCAAAAGAAAAATACCTTATATTGATCTCTTTTTTTTGTGAAAATTAGTGCAATAAAATTAAAATTCTTTTCATTCTCTTTTTCCTTTTTTTTTTCAATAGAGGGAAAAATGAAAAATTTTCATTATATTGATTTCTTTTTCAAATTAAGTGTAATAGTGGGAAAAATATCAAAATTAAAATTTGGATTTGAATGATTTAAATAACATACATTTATTTAAATCATTCCTATACATATATACATTTTTTTTTAATAATGGGAAAATTTAAAAAAATTTTCGTCATTGTGTTGTTGTTGCGTGCATTAGTTGGCGCGCTTACAGCTGGTGACGCACTACCCTAGATGCCAAAGTAATTTGTGTGGTTTATACTTTTTCCATATCGTTTGTCAAAATACCCTAAATTTTGGCAAATTAAGCAGAGTATCAATTTTTTTCATACGGTTGAAGAAAAATACCCTGTATTGTCTTCTCGGTTTGACACTTTATTTTTTTTTTTTTAATTTTTGTTTTTTTTGTTGTCAATAAAATTCTTTCGCTGAAAAGAAAAATATATACATAATAAAAGCAAAATATAATTTTTATACATATATTTTATATATACATTTGACAAAAAAAAAAATAATAATTTGCAAGTAGTGTAGAATTCGTCTGAGTTCTTCCGTTAATTTGAACTAACCAACAGTAATGGCTCCACCAACTGGGACTATCCCCAAAGATTTTGAGCGTCAAAAGCATCAAACGTGCAGTGACCAATTGAGGGATCAAAGTATTTCGCTTCAAATCAGACAGTTGAAATGTGGATTGGAAATGTTGAGTACAAACATCGACAACGCTCTGAGATATCAGACTCGAGTAGAAACATTTAATTCCGATGACGAGTACAAGTCTGAGTTGAAAGAGTTGTGTATATCTACAAAAGCATATCTGAAGTCCGCTTTACAAAAGTCGTCCGATGCTACCACACCTGTGGAAAACAAGTCCGCGTTTAAAAATTGTATGTCATTGTTCGAAACCCTTGTTCATGCAAACGTCTCAATTGCAAAAATTAAAAAATTTTATTATTTAATTTTGTGTCTGTCTGGTGAAGATTTACGAACTGTCAAAGCGTTCCAAGTCACAGAACACAATTATGATAAAGCGACCCTGAACCTCAAAAAAAGTATATGACAACGATTACCTCATTTTCATGGTAAATATTTCCGCGCTGTGCAGCCTCCCTTAATTGGCACAACCGTCGTCTGCAGCTTTGAGAAGCCTTGTCGACAATTTATGGCTTTCTGTCGTCCATTGGAGACGAAAATGTGATTCTAAATGCCATTTTCATTCATCATTCAGTCATTTATGAACAAGGTCGATTCACAGACGAAGCGTCATCCATCGGCGTCATTAACACATGTCGGCTGAAGAACCAGTGAAGCATTCGGTTGATCTCGTCCGACCAGAGCCCAGATCAGTTTCCACGATGCAGCATAATCGTAGTACATTTTCGTGTTTCGTGGCAAATAAAAAAGTTAATGAGAAGACCCCAAAATGTTCGTATTGTAATTCCGAAGACCATATAATAATCAGTTGTCCGTCATACTCAGCGCTATCAGTGAAACAACGTTTCGATTTCGCAAAATCATACCCGCTTTATATTAACTATCTTCGGAAGGGGCACGCTATCGCTAAACTCACAGCGTAAAAGTGTCGTGTATGCAACAAGTTGCACCATAAGTTACCAAAACGAAGTCTCAAGCTCAATTGACAAGATCTTGCAGAAATTTTGGACTATCGAAAATCCGAAGGCCCCATAAAAATTTAATCTCCTACTCATCAGCTGTGCATTTGACGTTGCTAAACGGCTTTTCCTGTCACTAGAAAAAAGATTGTCCAAAGATGTGTAATTGAAACAAATGTATCTGGACTTCATGGAAGAATATGTTTAATTGGGATATATGTCAGAAACCGACAATATAATTCCAAATCATCTACATTACTTCATTCCGCACCAGGTCGTTTTACGACCGCAAAGTACATCGACGAAACTGCGTGTGGTATTCGATGCATCATGCAAAACTTCGTCTCAAGTTGCGTTGAATGACATTTTGATGGTCGGTCCCACTATTCAAGAGGAGCTATACTCGACTCTGCTTCGCTTCAGGCGAAGTCCGTCTTGACAGCGGACGTCAAGAAAATGTATCGGCAAGTACTGGTACATGAAGCAGATCGAGACTTCCAGCTCGTAGTGTGGAGAAAAAACCCAGATGATTCTTTGAGAGTGTTCAGGTTAAACACTGTAACATATGGTACTGCGCCAGCTCCATTTTAAAGAATGCTGGGTGAGGTGATTACCAAAAGCGGCTGAAGTTATCAGGCATGACTTCTACGTCGATGACATGTTGACTGGTGCTGGTTGCGTCTAGGATCTTTTGACAATTAAGTCTGAAGTGTCTCAGGCATTGCTCAAAGCAGAGCTTGAGTTGACCAAATGGTCCTCAAACAGTCCTGATGTTTCCGCTTCCCTTAGCACATAGCACATAACGATAACAATCTCAGAATCTACTTCGACCAAAACACTTCGTGTTTTCTGGTTACCTAGGGAAGACATCTTTCAATTCTAAGTCGAATACTCATTTATGGGTCTCCGAGCGACAAAACGGAATATTCTCTCGGTGACATCTCGTTTGTTTGATCCACTTGGCCTTTTAAGTCCTTTAGTTCTTAAAGGAAAGGATCCTAATGCAGGAGCTGTGGCTGAAGGGTCTTGACTGGGACGAATCGATTCCAATGAATTTGGAAACAGCATGGAATGAATTGAAGTCAACCTTATTAAATGTAAATACCATTCAGATTCTACGATTCGTCAACACAGAGGCTAATTCACCGATAGAGATTCATGGTTTCGCCGGTGCCTCAATGAGAGTATATGGTTGTTGTATATACGTTCGTGTAAAAACTGCGTGAGGTTTTTGGCACTTCGCTGCTAACTTCGAAGTCAAAAGTAGCGCCCAAAACACTCCCAAGACTTGAGCTATGTGCCGCTCACCTTCTCGCAGACCTTTGTCACCGTATTCGTGATCTGATCAGGGTACCAGTTGAGCGTATTTTTCTTTGGTCCGATTCGGAAATAACTCTTCTTTTTTCTCTTAAATTGGATAAAGTCACACCTTTCGTCGTTGGCAACGTTCGTGTCGAACAGGGTGGCTGAAATTTAAGAATGGTCAGAGAACGTATCATGGCGACATGAACCAACAAAACAGAAGCCAGCAGACATTGTGTCTCGTGGTTGTAATGTTGACGAACTAGTTGATTCGATTTGGTTATCAGGACCTGGGTTTCTCGGACAACCTCAAAGCGATTGGCCAAGCAATCAGCATGTCCAACTATCGGACGAAATGCGTGAATTGGAAGTGCGGAAATCAGCTGTCGTGCTGACCCTTGAGGTTGACGAAAATCCGCTAATTTAGACCGTTTAGTTTATTGAAACCTAAAAATTGTTTTGGTAATCTACCGAAAACTAATTCATATGGACAATAATTATGTGCAGCCGATAGTGTTGTTGTAAAACAATATGTGAAATATTGTAGCCAAACATCCCAATCGGTTTTGTCTGCAGATATGTACGAACGAAAGTATTCATTGAATGTTCTATGACTTCGTTCTATTGTCCCTAATGTCTGGTTCATGATGAGATAAGTATATATACTTATTTCATCATGGTCTGGTGATAGTGTGCAGTAGACGTTATGTAGTCTATCTTTAGATATTTGCACAAGTCATTAATTATGGAGTTCTTATATTCTGTTCCCATGTCCGTTATGAACATCTTCAATGGACCGTACTTCAGAATAAAGTTTTCAAATACAGCTTTGGCGCCAGTTGTGGCACTTTTGTTTGGAATTGGAATGGTTTCTAAATACTTAGTTAAATCGCATATTTGCGTAACTGCATATTCATTGGCATTCTCTGAGCGTGGTAGTGGACCTATAGTATCTACTATCACTCCATCGAAAGCATGTATAGGTGTTTCAGTTAATATCATAGGGGTCTTTGTATGTTTTGTTGTTTTAGATTTAAGGCATTTTTGACATTTATTAATGTACTCTTTGATATGACGTGTCATATTTTTCCAATAATAATATCCTTTTACTTTGGCCAAAGTTTTTTAATGCCTGTATGACCTCCTTGTATGTCATCGTTATGGAATTTAGACAGTATCGCTTCTTGATCTTTTTCATTTTCTATTAGGGTCACCGGCCTGAGTAGCGCTACTCCTAAAATATTCAATATTTTATTGCCCATATTCTTGAAAGATTCAATTGTTTCTTATACGCAAGGCTACTACTTTACGTACTTCATCATTACAAATGACTTCATATACTCTGGGCTTAGAAGCGTTGTTAAGGGTTTGCATAGGCAAATCTACTTTCCTGCGCAGGATGCCTTCTGTCTATACTGTTGCCTGCTAGTGACTTTCAGGACTTTATTTTGTATGTCTGCCACAAAATTGTCTTTTCCCTTGGTTTTATGATTGTCATGTTTTGTTTGTTGTATTTAATTGTATTTATATGGATTTTTTTTTTAAATCAATGCCTATAATTCCATTACAAAGTATTGCTAATTTTGTATCTACTATATTGAATTCGTGTGGAATTGTGTATTGTTTGAATTGGACATTTATTAGAGAAGTGCCTTGGGATTTTATTTCTCCCTGGCCTATTCCCTGAATATTTATTTTTTATCTTCAGAAATTGTATCAAAGTGATCGGAATTAATTTTGAAAAGTGAAATGTTTAGGTTTGTAGCATTGTTCATGAATTTTACAAAAATATTGAGATTAAAATTTTTTTTTAATTGTAGTTTATTTTATTTTATTTTTTTTTTTTCTTATTGGTTTGTACTTAATTACCTCTGTTAGGTTTTGGATAGCCTTGGTAATAGTAACCTCTTTGGTTACCGCGACTACTGTTGCGTCTGCAATAGTAGACAGTGCCGACGCTTCCAGTAATCTGTGTGCTGTGATGAATATATTTACTCATTGCATCATTAAAATTACTGAAATTGCCTGTTCCTAGTATTAGGCGGACCTTTTCATGTTCACAATTGTGAATCATGGCTGATAAGGACTGTTTGATTGAAAATTTATCAGCACTTACTGGGTCCAAGCCTTCGTCAATATACGCTGCTGCTAACTGCATGCGCAAGCCGTCAATATCAGTCGTATATTGCGATGCTGTTTTGCCTTTTAGTTTTGTGTTAATTAATTTTGCTTCGATAAGTTCGGAGGTTTCTCCTTTGACGTTATCAGTTAATTTCTGGAGTATTCTTTGAATTGTTTTCTCATTCTGAACTTTATAAAGGATTGTGCCTGTTATCTTTGATTTGATAACTTCAACGGCTAGATCTTCTTGATCTCCTTTAGTTCTATCTGTGATTCTTAACGCTGTCAAGAAGATAACTTGTTGCCATCAAATTCGGGGCTCAAAGTTGAGATTTGTCTGACATATTGACGATCTTTTTCGACTGTGGACGTCATTATTACCTCGTCGTCTATTTCGATTGTGTGTTTGGTTTCTTGACTTGATTGTAGCCCGATCTGGTCAGTATCCATTAATACTGACTCATCAAATCTGGCTTGTGTGTTTATTATATTCGGGATAAATAGGCTTAAGCTATGTCTCTCCGTTATATGTCTAACGTTTTCCCTTAGTCTTTTTAACACATCAATTCCTTGCGTTAAGTGCAATTGCGGTAATCTATTATTATATTATTATACGTTTTTATTAAGCATTTAATGTGCCTTGCTTTTGTTATGTTTGGAATCGGTGCACTTTTATTTGGGCACTTAAACGATTTATCAAACTCATTATGGTCTACAATTCTACCACTATTGACCACATTGGCCGTGTTATCCTTTACCTCCTCTGAGCTACCAAACCAACTGATTGTGTATACTCTATATAGGGACAAAGGAAAATTATGCTTGTGCAATTGTGTTTGTGTTCTGTCCCTTATACTACATTAGCATATTATCATTTTCTCAATTGTTTCCTTGTGTAGACGTTTAAACAGTCATTTCATTTGTTTTCTAAATCAAAATTACTTTCTGTTTTCAATTTAAAAGTTGCTTAATTATTGTTCTTTTATTTATTGTTGTAGCGTATATGCCTAATATATTTTTTTTTCAATAGAGGGCAAGAGCAAAAGAAAAATACCTTATATTGATCTCTTTTTTTTGTGAAAATTAGTGCAATAAAATTAAAATTCTTTTCATTCTCGTTATTCTTTTTTTTTCCAATAGAGGGAAAAATGAAAAATTTTCATTATATTGATTTCTTTTTCAAATTAAGTGTAATAGTGGGAAAAATATCAAACTTAAAATTTGGATTTGAATGATTTAAATAACATACATTTATTTAAATCATTCCTATATATATATATATATATTTTTTTTTTTAATAATGGGAAAAGTTAAAAAATTTTTTTGTTGCGTGCATTGGTTGGCGCGCTTTCAGCTGGTGACGCACTACCCTAGATGCCAACGTAATTTGTGTGGTTTATACTTTTTCCATATCGTTTGTCAAAATACCCTAAATTTTGGCAAATTAAGCAGAGTATCAATTTTTTTCATACGGTTGAAGAAAAATACCCTGTATTGTCTTCTCGGTTTGACACTTTATTTTTTTTTTTAATTTTTGTTTTTTTTGTTGTCAATAAAATTCTTTCGCTGAAAAGAAAAATACATACATAATAAAAAAAAATATAATTTATATACATATATTTTATATATACATTTGACAAAAAAAAATAATAATTTGCAAGTAGTGTAGAATTCGTCTGAGTTCTTCCGTTAATTTGAACTAACCAACAGTAATGGCTCCACCAACTGGGACTATCCCCAAAGATTTTGAGCGTCAAAAGCATCAAACGTGCAGTGACCAATTGAGGGATCAAAGTATTTCGCTTCAAATCAGACAGTTGAAATGTGGATTGGAAATGTTGAGTACAAACATCGACAACGCTCTGAGATATCAGACTCGAGTAGAAACATTTAATTCCGATGACGAGTACAAGTCTGAGTTGAAAGAGTTGTGTATATCTACAAAAGCATATCTGAAGTCCGCTTTACAAAAGTCGTCCGATGCTACCATACCTGTGGAAAACAAGTCCGCGTTTAAAAATTGTATGTCATTGTTCGAAACCCTTGTTCATGCAAACGTCTCAATTGCAAAAATTAAAAAATTTTATTATTTAATTTTGTGTCTGTCTGGTGAAGATTTACGAACTGTCAAAGCGTTCCAAGTCACAGAACACAATTATGATAAAGCGACCCTGAACCTCAAAAAAAGTATATGACAACGATTATCTCGTTTTCATGGTAAATATTTCCGCGCTGTGCAGCCTCCCTTAAGTGGCACATCCGTCGTCTGCAGCTTTGAGAATCCTTGTCGACAATTTATGGCTTTCTGTCGTCCATTGGAGACGAAAATGTGATTTTAAATGCCATTTTCATTCATTTAGTTATGAACAAGGTCGATTCACAGACGACGCGTCATCCATCGGCGTCATTAACACATGTCGGCTGAAGAACCAGTGAAGCATTCGGTTGATCTCGTCCGACCAGAGCCCAGATCAGTTTCCACGATGCAGCATAATCGTAGTACATTTTCGTGTTTCGTGGCAAATAAAAAAGTTAATGAGAAGACCCCAAAATGTTCGTATTGTAATTCCGAAGACCATATAATAATCAGTTGTCCGTCATACTGAGCGCTATCAGTGAAACAACGTTTCGATTTCGCAAAATCATACCCGCTTTATATTAACTATCTTCGGAAGGGGCACGCTATCGCTAAACTCACAGCGTAAAAGTGTCGTGTATGCAACAAGTTGCACCAGAAGTTACCAAAACGAAGTCTCAAGCTCAATTGACAAGATCTTGCAGAAATTTTGGACTATCGAAAATCCGAAGGCCCCATAAAAATTTAATCTCCTACTCATCAGCTGTGCAAAAAGTATTTCTCTGGAAATTTGCAAATTTTACCATCTGGTCGGTTTCAGATAAAACTGCCGTTTAAAGCGAGTCCCAATGCACTTGGGCGGTCATTTGACGTTGCTAAACGGCTTTTCCTGTCACTAGAAAGAAGATTGTCCAAAGATGTGTAATTGAAACAAATGAATCTGGACTTCATGGAAGAATATGTTTAATTGGGATATATGTCAGAAACCGACAATAAAATTCCAGATCATCCACATTACTTCATTCGTTTTCAGCGTTTTACGACCGCAAAGTACATCGACGAAACTGCGTGTGGTATTCGATGCATCATGAAAAACTTCGTCTCAAGTTGCGTTGAATGACATTTTGATGGTCGGTCCCACTATTCAAGAGGAGCTATACTCAACTCTGCTTCGCTTCAGGCTTCATAAGTATGCCTTGACAGCGGACGTCAAGAAAATGTATCGGCAAGTACTGGTACATGAAGCAGATCGAGACTTCCAGCTCGTAGTGGAGAAAAAACCCAGATGATTCTTTGAGAGTGTTCAGGTTAAACACTGTAACATATGGTACTGCGCCAGCTCCATTTTAAAGAATGCAGGGTGAGGTGATTACCAAAGGCGGCTGAAGTTATCAGGCATGACTTCTACGTCGATGACATGTTGACTGGTGCTGGTTGCGTCTAGGATCTTTTGACAATTAAGTCTGAAGTGTCTCAGGCATTGCTCAAAGCAGAGCTTGAGTTGACCAAATGGTCCTCAAACAGTCCTGATGTTTCCGCTTCCCTTAGCACATAGCACATAACGATAACAATCTCAGAATCTACTTCGACCAAAACACTTCGTGTTTTCTGGTTACCTAGGGAAGACATCTTTCAATTCTAAGTCGAATACTCATTTATGGGTCTCCGAGCGACAAAACGGAATATTCTCTCGGTGACATCTCGTTTGTTTGATCCACTTGGCCTTTTAAGTCCTTTAGTTCTTAAAGGAAAGGATCCTAATGCAGGAGCTGTGGCTGAAGGGTCTTGACTGGGACGAATCGATTCCAATGAATTTGGAAACAGCATGGAATGAATTGAAGTCAACCTTATTAAATGTAAATACCATTCAGATTCTACGATTCGTCAACACAGAGGCTAATTCACCAATACAGATTCATGGTTTCGCCGGTGCCTCAATGAGAGCATATGGTTGTTGTATATACGTTCGTGTAAAAACTGCGGAAGGTTTTCGCACTTCGCTGCTAACTTCGAAGTCAAAAGTAGCGCCCAAAACACTCCCAAGACTTGAGCTATGTGCCGCTCACCTTCTCGCAGACCTGTGTCACCGTATTCGTGATCTGATCAGGGTACCAGTTGAGCGTATTTTTCTTTGGTCCGATTCGGAAATAACTCTTCTTTTTTCTCTTAAATTGGATAAAGTCACACCTTTCGTCGTTGGCAACGTTCGTGTCGAACAGGGTGGCTGAAATTTAAGAATGGTCAGAGAACGTATCATGGCGACATGAACCAACAAAACAGAATCCAGCAGACATTGTGTCTCGTGGTTGTAATGTTGACGAACTAGTTGATTCGATTTGGTTATCAGGACCTGGGTTTCTCGGACAACCTCAAAGCGATTGGCCAAGCAATCAGCATGTCCAACTATCGGACGAAATGCGTGAATTGGAAGTGCGGAAAGCAGCTGTCGTGCTGACCCTTGAGGTTGACGAAAATCCGCTAATTTAGACCATTTAATTTATTGAAACCTAAAAATTGTTTTGGTAATCTACCGAAAACTAATTCATATGGACAATAATTATGTGCAGCCGATAGTGTTGTTGTAAAACAATATGTGAAATATTGTAGCCAAACATCCCAATCGGTTTTGTCTGCAGATATGTACGAACGAAAGTATTCATTGAATGTTCTATGACTTCGTTCTATTGTCCCTAAGGTCTGGTGATGGTGTGCAGTAGACGTTATGTTGTCTATCTTTAGATATTTGCACAAGTCATTAATTATGGAGTTCTTATATTCTGTTCCCATGTCCGTTATGAATATCTTCAATGGACCGTACTTCAGAATAAAGTTTTCAAATACAGCTTTGGCGCCAGTTGTGGCACTTTTGTTTGGAATTGGAATGGTTTCTAAATACTTAGTTAAATCGCATATTTGCGTAACTGCATATTCATTGGCATTCTCTGAGCGTGGTAGTGGACCTATAGTATCTACTATCACTCCATCGAAAGCATGTATAGGTGTTTCAGTTAATATCATAGGGGTCTTTGTATGTTTTGTTGTTTTAGATTTAAGGCATTTTTGACATTTATTAATGTACTCTTTGATATGACGTGTCATATTTTTCCAATAATAATATCCTTTTACTTTGGCCAAAGTTTTTGTAATGCCTGTATGACCTCCTTGTATGTCATCGTTATGGAATTTAGACAGTATCGCTTCTTGATCTTTTTCATTTTCTATTAGGGTCACCGGCCTGAGTAGCGCTACTCCTAAAATATTCAATATTTTATTGCCCATATTCTTGAAAGATTCAATTGTTTCTTATACGCAAGGCCACTACTTTACGTACTTCATCATTACAAATGACTTCATATACTCTGGGCTTAGAAGCGTTGTTAAGGGTTTGCATAGGCAAATCTACTTTTCTGCGCAGGATGCTTTCTGTCTATACTGTTGCCTGCTAGTTACTTTCAGGACTTTATTTTGTATGTCTGCCACAAAATTGTCTTTTCCCTTGGTTTTTATGATTGTCATGTTTTGTTTGTTGTATTTAATTGTATTTATATGGGTTTTTTTTTTTAAAATCAATGCCTATAATTCCATTACAAAGTATTGCTAATTTTGTATCTACTATATTGAATTCGTGTGGAATTGTGTATTGTTTGAATTGGACATTTATTAGAGAAGTGCCTTGGGATTTTATTTCTCCCTGGCCTATTCCCTGAATATTTATTTTTTATCTTCAGAAATTGTATCAAAGTGATCGGAATTAATTTTGAAAAGTGAAATGTTTAGGTTTGTAGCATTCTTCATGAATTTTACAAAAATATTGAGATTAAAATTTTTTTTTTAATTGTAGTTTATTTTATTTTATTTTTTTTTTTTCTTATTGGTTTGTACTTAATTACCTCTGTTAGGTTTTGGATAGCCTTGGTAATAGTAACCTCTTTGGTTACCGCGACTACTGTTGCGTCTGCAATAGTAGACAGTGCCGACGCTTCCAGTAATCTGTGTGCTGTGATGAATATATTTACTCATTGCATCATTAAAATGACTGAAATTGCCTGTTCCTAGTATTAGGCGGACCTTTTCATGTTCACAATTGTGAATCATGGCTGATAAGGACTGTTTGATTGAAAATTTATCAGCACTTACTGGGTCCAAGCCTTCGTCAATATACGCTGCTGCTAACTGCATGCGCAAGCCGTCAATATCAGTCGTATATTGCGATGCTGTTTTGCCTTTTAGTTTTGTGTTAATTAATTTTACTTCGATAAGTTCGGAGGTTTCTCCTTTGACGTTATCAGTTAATTTCTGGAGTATTCTTTGAATTGTTTTCTCATTCTGAACTTTATAAAGGATTGTGCCTGTTATCTTTGATTTGATAACTTCAACGGCTAGATCTTCTTGATCTCCTTTAGTTCTATCTGTGATTCTTAACGCTGTCAGGAAGCGATGGAGTGATAGCTTGTTGCCATCAAATTCGGGGCTCAAAGTTGAGATTTGTCTGACATATTGACGATCTTTTTCGACTGTGGACGTCATTATTACCTCGTCGTCTATTTCGATTGTGTGTTTGGTTTCTTGACTTGATTGTAGCCCGATCTGGTCAGTATCCATTAATACTGACTCATCAAATCTGGCTGGTGTGTTTATTATATTCGGGATAAATAGGCTTAAGCTATGTCTCTCCGATATATACCTAAGGTTTTCCCTTAGTCTTTTTAACACATCAATTCCTTGCGTTAAGTGCAATTGCGGTAATCTATTTAAATTTGTGTAGATTAGTTCGCGAATATTATTATACGTTTTTATTAAGCATTTAATGTGCCTTGCTTTTGTTATGTTTGGAATCGGTGCACTTTTATTTGGGCACTTAAACGATTTATCAAACTCATTATGGTCTACAATTCTTACACTATTGACCACATTGGCCGTGTTATCGTTTACCTCCTCTGAGCTACCAAACTAACCGATTGTGTACGAATTGTGTATACTCTATATAGGGACAAACAAAAATTGTGCTTGTGCAATTGTGTTTGTGTTCTGTCCCTTATACTACATTAGCACATTATCATTTCCTCAATTGTTTCCTTGTGTAGACGTTTAAACAGTCATTTCATTTGTTTTCTAAATCAAAATTACTTTCTGTTTTCAATTTAAAAGTTGCTTAATTATTGTTCTTTTATTTATTGTTGTAGCGTATATGCCTTATATATATTTTTTTTTAATAGAGGGCAAGAGCAAAAGAAAAATACCTTATATTGATCTCTTTTTTTTTGTGAAAATTAGTGCAATAAAATTAAAATTCTTTTCATTCTCTTTTTCCTTTTTTTTTTTCAATAGAGGGAAAAATGAAAAATTTTCATTATATTGATTTCTTTTTCAAATTAAGTGTAATAGTGGGAAAAATATCAAAATTAAAATTTGGATTTGAATGATTTAAATAACATACATTTATTTAAATCATTCCTATACATATATACATTTTTTTTTTTAATAATGGGAAAAGTTAAAAAAATTTTCGTCATTGTGTTGTTGTTGCGTGCATTAGTTGGCGCGCTTACAGCTGGTGACGCACTACCCTAGATGCCAACGTAATTTGTGTGGTTTATACTTTTTCCATATCGTTTGTCAAAATACCATAAATTTTGGCAAATTAAGCAGAGTATCAATTTTTTTCATACGGTTGAAGAAAAATACCCTGTATTGTCTTCTCGGTTTGACACTTTATTTTTTTTTTTAATTTTTGTTTTTTTTTGTTGTCAATAAAATTCTTTCGCTGAAAAGAAAAATATATACATAATAAAACAAAATATAATTTTTATACATATATTTTATATATACATTTGACAAAAAAAAAAAATAATTTGCAAGTAGTGTAGAATTCGTCTGAGTTCTTCCGTTAATTTGAACTAACCAACAGTAATGGCTCCACCAACTGGGACTATCCCCAAAGATTTTGAGCGTCAAAAGCATCAAACGTGCAGTGACCAATTGAGGGATCAAAGTATTTCGCTTCAAATCAGACAGTTGAAATGTGGATTGGAAATGTTGAGTACAAACATCGACAACGCTCTGAGATATCAGACTCGAGTAGAAACATTTAATTCCGATGACGAGTACAAGTCTGAGTTGAAAGAGTTGTGTATATCTACAAAAGCATATCTGAAGTCCGCTTTACAAAAGTCGTCCGATGCTACCACACCTGTGGAAAACAAGTCCGCGTTTAAAAATTGTATGTCATTGTTCGAAACCCTTGTTCATGCAAACGTCTCAATTGCAAAAATTAAAAAATTTTATTATTTAATTTTGTGTCTGTCTGGTGAAGATTTACGAACTGTCAAAGCGTTCCAAGTCACAGAACACAATTATGATAAAGCGACCCTGAACCTCAAAAAAAGTATATGACAACGATTATCTCGTTTTCATGGTAAATATTTCCGCGCTGTGCAGCCTCCCTTAAGTGGCACATCCGTCGTCTGCAGCTTTGAGAATCCTTGTCGACAATTTATGGCTTTCTGTCGTCCATTGGAGACGAAAATGTGATTTTAAATGCCATTTTCATTCATTTAGTTATGAACAAGGTCGATTCACAGACGAAGCGTCATCAATCGGCGTCATTAACACATGTCGGCTGAAGAACCAGTGAAGCATTCGGTTGATCTCGTCAGACCAGAGCCCAGATCAGTTTCCACGATGCAGCATAATCGTAGTACATTTTCGTGTTTCGTGGTAAATAAAAAAGTTAATGAGAAGACCCCAAAATGTTCGTATTGTAATTCCGAAGACCATATAATAATCAGTTGTCCGTCATACTCAGCGCTATCAGTGAAACAACGTTTCGATTTCGCAAAATCATCCCCGCTTTATATTAACTATCTTCGGAAGGGGCACGCTATCGCTAAACGCACAGCGTAAAAGTATCGTGTATGCAACAAGTTGCACCATAAGTTACCAAAACGAAGTCTAAAGCTCAATTGACAAGATCTTGCAGAAATTTTGGACTATCGAAAATCCGAAGGCCCCATAAAAATTTAATCTCCTACTCATCAGCTGTGCAAAAAGTATTTCTCTGGAAATTTGCAAATTTTACCATCTGGTCGGTTTCAGATAAAACTGCCGTTTAAAGCGAGTCCCAATGCACTTGGGCGGTCATTTGACGTTGCTAAACGGCTTTTCCTGTCACTAGAAAGAAGATTGTCCAAAGATGTGTAATTGAAACAAATGTATCTGGACTTCATGGAAGAATATGTTTAATTGGGTTATATGTCAGAAACCGACAATAAAATTCCAGATCATCCACATTATTTCATTCCGCACCAGGTCGTTTTACGACCGCAAAGTACATCGACGAAACTGCGTGTGGTATTCGATGCATCATGCAAAACTTCGTCTCAAGTTGCGTTAAATGACATTTTGATGGTCGGTCCCACTATTCAAGAGGAGCTATACTCGACTCTGCTTCGCTTCAGGCTTCATAAGTATGCCTTGACAGCGGACGTCAAGAAAATGTATCGGCAAGTACTGGTACATGAAGCAGATCGAGACTTCCAGCTCGTAGTGTGGAGAAAAAACCCAGATGATTCTTTGAGAGTGTTCAGGTTAAACACTGTAACATATGGTACTGCGCCAGCTCCATTTTAAAGAATGCTGGGTGAGGTGATTACCAAAAGCGGCTGAAGTTATCAGGCATGACTTCTACGTCGATGACATGTTGACTGGTGCTGGTTGCGTCTAGGATCTTTTGACAATTAAGTCTGAAGTGTCTCAGGCATTGCTCAAAGCAGAGCTTGAGTTGACCAAATGGTCCTCAAACAGTCCTGATGTTTCCGCTTCCCTTAGCACATAGCACATAACGATAACAATCTCAGAATCTACTTCGACCAAAACACTTCGTGTTTTCTGGTTACCTAGGGAAGACATCTTTCAATTCTAAGTCGAATACTCATTTATGGGTCTCCGAGCGACAAAACGGAATATTCTCTCGGTGACATCTCGTTTGTTTGATCCACTTGGCCTTTTAAGTCCTTTAGTTCTTAAAGGAAAGGATCCTAATGCAGGAGCTGTGGCTGAAGGGTCTTGACTGGGACGAATCGATTCCAATGAATTTGGAAACAGCATGGAATGAATTGAAGTCAACCTTATTAAATGTAAATACCATTCAGATTCTACGATTCGTCAACACAGAGGCTACTTCACCAATACAGATTCATGGTTTCGCCGGTGCCTCAATGAGAGCATATGGTTGTTGTATATACGTTCGTGTAAAAACTGCGGAAGGTTTTCGCACTTCGCTGCTAACTTCGAAGTCAAAAGTAGCGCCCAAAACACTCCCAAGACTTGAGCTATGTGCCGCTCACCTTCTCGCAGACCTTTGTCACCGTATTCGTGATCTGATCAGGGTACCAGTTGAGCGTATTTTTCTTTGGTCCGATTCGGAAATAACTCTTCTTTTTTCTCTTAAATTGGATAAAGTCACACCCTTCGTCGTTGGCAACGTTCGTGTCGAACAGGGTGGCTGAAATTTAAGAATGGTCAGAGGCGACATGTACCAACAAAACAGAACCCAGCAGACATTGTGTCTCGTGGTTGTAATGTTGACGAACTAGTTGATTCGATTTGGTTATCAGGACCTGGGTTTCTCGGACAACCTCAAAGCGATTGGCCAAGCAATCAGCATGTCCAACTATCGGACGAAATGCGTGAATTGGAAGTGCGGAAAGCAGCTGTCGTGCTGACCCTTGAGGTTGACGAAAATCCGCTAATTTAGACCATTTAGTTTATTGAAACCTAAAAATTGTTTTGGTAATCTACCGTAAACTAATTCATATGGACAATAATTATGTGCAGCCGATAGTGTTGTGTTAAAACAATATGTGAAATATTGTAGCCAAACATCCCAATCGGTTTTGTCTGCAGATATGTACGAACGAAAGTATTCATTGAATGTTCTATGACTTCGTTCTATTGTCCCTAAGGTCTGGTGATGGTGTGCAGTAGACGTTATGTTGTCTATCTTTAGATATTTGCACAAGTCATTAATTATGGAGTTCTTATATTCTGTTCCCATGTCCGTTATGAACATCTTCAATGGACCGTACTTCAGAATAAAGTTTTCAAATACAGCTTTGGCGCCAGTTGTGGCACTTTTGTTTGGAATTGGAATGGTTTCTAAATACTTAGTTAAATCGCATATTTGCGTAACTGCATATTCATTGGCATTCTCTGAGCGTGGTAGTGGACCTATAGTATCTACTATCACTCCATCGAAAGCATGTATAGGTGTTTCAGTTAATATCATAGGGGTCTTTGTATGTTTTGTTGTTTTAGATTTAAGGCATTTTTGACATTTATTAATGTACTCTTTGATATGACGTGTCATATTTTTCCAATAATAATATCCTTTTACTTTGGCCAAAGTTTTTGTAATGCCTGTATGACCTCCTTGTATGTCATCGTTATGGAATTTAGACAGTATCGCTTCTTGATCTTTTTCATTTTCTATTAGGGTCACCGGCCTGAGTAGCGCTACTCCTAAAATATTCAATATTTTATTGCCCATATTCTTGAAAGATTCAATTGTTTCTTATACGCAAGGCCACTACTTTACGTACTTCATCATTACAAATGACTTCATATACTCTGGGCTTAGAAGCGTTGTTAAGGGTTTGCATAGGCAAATCTACTTTCCTGCGCAGGATGCTTTCTGTCTATACTGTTGCCTGCTAGTTAGTCCTTTCCTTTAGTCTTTTCCCTTGGTTTTTATGATTGTCATGTTTTGTTTGTTGTATTTAATTGTATTGTATTTTATTGTATGTCTGCCACAAAATTGTCTTTTCCCTTGGTTTTTATGATTGTCATGTTTTGTTTGTTGTATTTAATTGTATTTATATGGGTTTTTTTTTTTAAATCAATGCCTATAATTCCATTACAAAGTATTGCTAATTTTGTATCTACTATATTGAATTCGTGTGGAATTGTGTATTGTTTGAATTGGACATTTATTAGAGAGTGGTTTGTAGCATTGTTCATGAATTTTACAAAAATATTGAGATTAAAATTTTTTTTAATTGTAGTTTATTTTATTTTATTTTTTTTTTTTCTTATTGGTTTGTACTTAATTACCTCTGTTAGGTTTTGGATAGCCTTGGTAATAGTAACCTCTTTGGTTACCGCGACTACTGTTGCGTCTGCAATAGTAGACAGTGCCGACGCTTCCAGTAATCTGTGTGCTGTGATGAATATATTTACTCATTGCATCATTAAAATTACTGAAATTGCCTGTTCCTAGTATTAGGCGGACCTTTTCATGTTCACAATTGTGAATCATGGCTGATAAGGACTGTTTGATTGAAAATTTATCAGCACTTACTGGGTCCAAGCCTTCGTCAATATACGCTGCTGCTAACTGCATGCGCAAGCCGTCAATATCAGTCGTATATTGCGATGCTGTTTTGCCTTTTAGTTTTGTGTTAATTAATTTTGCTTCGATAAGTTCGGAGGATTCTCCTTTGACGTTATCAGTTAATTTCTGGAGTATTCTTTGAATTGTTTTCTCATTCTGAACTTTATAAAGGATTGTGCCTGTTATCTTTGATTTGATAACTTCAACGGCTAGATCTTCTTGATCTCCTTTAGTTCTATCTGTGATTCTTAACGCTGTCAGGAAGCGATGGAGTGATAGCTTGTTGCCATCAAATTCGGGGCTCGAAGTTGAGATTTGTCTGACATATTGACGATCTTTTCGACTGTGGACGTCATTATTACCTCGTCGTCTATTTCGATTGTGTGTTTGGTTTCTTGACTTGATTGTAGCCCGATCTGGTCAGTATCCATTAATACTGACTCATCAAATCTGGCTGGTGTGTTTATTATATTCGGGATAAATAGGCTTAAGCTATGTCTCTCCGATATATACCTAAGGTTTTCCCTTAGTCTTTTTAACACATCAATTCCTTGCGTTAAGTGCAATTGCGGTAATCTATTTAAATTTGTGTAGATTAGTTCGCGAATATTATTATACGTTTTTATTAAGCATTTAATGTGCCTTGCTTTTGTTATGTTTGGAATCGGTGCACTTTTATTTGGGCACTTAAACGATTTATCAAACTCATTATGGTCTACAATTCTTACACTATTGACCACATTGGCCGTGTTATCGTTTACCTCCTCTGAGCTACCAAACTAACCGATTGTGTACGAATTGTGTATACTCTATATAGGGACAAACAAAAATTGTGCTTGTGCAATTGTGTTTGTGTTCTGTCCCTTATACTACATTAGCATATTATCATTTCCTCAATTGTTTCCTTGTGTAGACGTTGAAACAGTCATTTCATTTGTTTTCTAAATCAAAATTACTTTCTGTTTTCAATTTAAAAGTTGCTTAATTATTGTTCTTTTATTTATTGTTGTAGCGTATATGCCTTATATATATTTTTTTTTAATAGAGGGCAAGAGCAAAAGAAAAATATCTTATATTGATCTCTTTTTTTTTGTGAAAATTAGTGCAATAAAATTAAAATTCTTTTCATTCTCTTTTTCTTTTTTTTTCCAATAGAGGGAAAAATGAAAAATTTTCATTATATTGATTTCTTTTTCAAATTAAGTGTAATAGTGGGAAAAATATCAAAATTAAAATTTGGATTTGAATGATTTAAATAACACACATTTATTTAAATCATTCCTATATATATAAGTTAATTATCCGTTAATTAAATCGAATAAAAAAATATAAGTTTAGACTTTTTAAGATCGATCTTGTGCCGAGAACGAGTTATTTATTTAAAGTCAAATGTGCAACTGATTTTACTTAAACCAAATCTATCCCTAACAAGCTGTGGCTTAGCGGCAGCGACGTCGGCGGTGTCGTCGCTGTAGACCGATGGCCTGTTGGGTAACGGGTGAATGTCGAATTCGGCAATTTTTGGTTGGCGCGTGCAGGAAGTAATGCAGACGTCAGGTCAGCACTTTGGTGCAAGTGACATCGGTCAGCGCAACGTGACTTCTTGGTCATGAGAATTTATTCGTTACTAACTCCTCCTCCTCTAGTTTACACTTGTCCTCAAGTGATTCGTTAAAAGAATGGTATATCGTTAAATGGAATGTTTCGGCTTTCGATCTTCTTCATATTGGTCAGCTTTGGATCGTTTTTAGAGCCCATCTGTTTTTGGTCGAGTTGTACGATGACCCTTTTCCTTTTTTTTCTTTATCACTAGATGCAGTAGGAAACTGATGAGGATGCCGGTAATAAATAGGGAGACAAGTGCTATTCTATTGGTTGTTGAGTGCACTTGGATCTTTTGCATGACTTTGATGTTGTTGACATGTAATTCTTCGAGTGCTTTCAATGAGAGAATTCTGATGCGTTCGCTCTCCATTGGTGTGATCTGTATTATGGGGCTTCCGGGTTTCATTACTGAAATCTCTATATTGCTGAACGTCTTTTGATTGACAGTTATGGTTTCATTCCAGAAGTTTAACAGGTATGTGCCTCTTAGTTTCTTTGCCTCCTTCTGCCATTCGACGGTTCCATTGAAGTCGCTTAACAGGATTAGTCCATCGTCGATTTCTTCTACTTCTGGGATGTGGTCTGCGTTGCTAAAGTCGCACAGTGCTTGTTCTCCCCGAATTATCTTAGGGATACAACTATCTTTAGTTAAATTAACAATTTTTGTCTTATCGCAAATTTTTATATTGTTGTAATTTTTACAATTATTTGATATTCCATAGAGTTCTTCTTTACATTGAAATATTTCTTTATATTTGAGATTGATGATACTATTGTTCTTTATTACAGGTTTGATGATTGAATTTTTGCAATCTATTTCTTCTAAATTAGGAATTTTTACAATGTACAAAAGTGTTGTTCCATTATGCAAAATGGAGACATCTGCGAATTCTAACATTTCTTCTATATTTAATGGTGGCATGTTACTTTCTTGAAACTTGTTACTGATAATTTGAATTTCTTTTTTTCCTAGTAAAAAGTATTTATTAAATTTAATTTGGCCCACTGTATGGCATATTTAATATTTATTATTTCTTCTTTTATTAACCTTATTTGGTTTTGAAAACTAACAGCTAGTTCATCCCCTACAAGTGAATCTTTTTTTATGCTATTGGTTAGATCGTTTGAAATTTTTGTTAATTTATTGATTCTGTCTTCCAGTTGTTTATTAATGATTATCTGTTGGTCGTTATTATCTATTAGTTTGTTTAAATTGTCCGTTATCATTACTAAATCATTATTGTCCGGGCTACCTGCTATATATTTCCATGCTGTGCCTAATATGTTGATTGCTCTGGTATGACGATTCTGGTATATTGCCAATGTGCTGAAAGTAATCATTGCTTGTTCTATTTCATGATGCAAGGTGTGGTATAAGGGGTTTGTTTTAAGATCTTGTTCTGTGAGTAATAGGAGATTGTCTAATGCTTCTTTAATTTGTCCTAATTCTATCACCTGTACTATTCGCGTTGTTGATATCTGTAGTTTCCCTATTCCTTTTATTATATTAACAGTTTGTGCGTCGGTATAGTTTGATACGTCTAGGTGTCCTTCCGTTAATGTAGTCGTCATTGTAATCAGTATCCTGTAAAATTTATAGATTTTTTATATTGCTCTTGTGTATCGTTTTTCCAGTTGTTGTTAGTAAAGTTGTGTTTTTATCTTCTTTGACTATTTCTTTTCTGTACCTTGGTGACAATTTAGTTCCTAATCTATTATTAATTTTGACATATATTTCTTCCCCTGGCTTGTATGTGCGTATTTGTTTTCGTTTTTTATTATGATTCTGTAAATCTGTAGTTTGTTTTTGTTTAATTCGGTCAATGTTGTCCTGTCTTGATTTTTTCTTCTTTACAAATTTGGCACTGTTTGACTAATGCTATAATTTTTTGTTTCATCTTGGGAAAGTAATGTGTTTCTGACAATTGTTTTTTATTTTCTAGTGCGTTACGGTGAGCTCTATTGTGAATTTTAAGAATATGTTCGTCCTGTTCTGTTTCGTTAGTCAAGTCCTTTACTTGTGTCTGCGTGAATCTTATTTTTATGTTTCTAAAGTGCTTGGGAAATATCTGTTGAATTTGGTTCATGATTTCTTCGGAGGTTATTATTCCGTTGATCACGGAAGGGTTTAGGTAATTTTTTAGTATTTCTATTAGGGTTTTTTCTGTGAACCCTTGTTTAGTTATCAAATGTCTGTGGAATGTTGGGAAAGGGATTTGAAACTTATAATCGGTTGTATCGGATTTGTCTATGAATATTTGATTCTTAAATGCATTGATCGGAACTTCGATACTGGGTATCAGGTTGTGGCTTGAGTTTTCTGCACTATGTTGGGTGAATGCTATTGGGTATTGTATGATGACTTCGTTAGACACTAGAGCGTTTTTAATTTTCTTGAAGGAATCTATGGCTTCTTGGTTAAGATTAATAAATTTTTTTGAAGACAGATTTTTGGACACTCGTCCATCTTCCCCTCTTAAAAGAGAGCTAAGTGGTTTTACTAACTTAGCGAAATTTTTTATGAACCGTCTGTAATAATTAGCCAGTCTAATAAATGATCGCAAGTCTTTAAGTGTTTTTGGAAGAGGATACTTGGAAATGGTTGCTATTTTATCAGGGTTAGTCTCAACGTCTTTATCTGGAATGAGAAAGCCGAGAAACTCTATTTTGTCTTTTGTAACGGTGTTGACTGCTTCAAGTCTCTTTTCTTTGATGGGTATGCAGATATTGTTTTTTATAATCAATAGATTTTTGCTGCTTTGGATAACAACGTCTAGTTCCCTTAGGCTGTCGTTGCCTAATATAGCGTCAAAAGTTTTCAAAGTGGGTAATAGGAAAAATTTTACTTTAGTGTCTGATCTATTAAAAAGGTTAGCGAATTTATGGTGTGTGATTTTAATGTTCCCGCCGACTGTAATAGCTTCGAAGGGTTTTTTGTTTGGAATAGCATTGTCTATAAATTTAGGTTGGATGTAGTTTCTATTTGATCCTGTATCTATTAATATTTTTAAAATTTTCCCGCTCCTCATCTTACATTCAATATAAGGAAGAGAGGAGCTTTCCATTCTAAAAAAATTTATGTCTGAAAATTCGGGTTGGCTGTAGTCTGTGTGTTCTGTCTGTTCGCTATATTCTACTAAAGTTTGTCCAGTATCTGTTTGTTCTTCATATTGTGAGATTGTTTGTTCATATTCTTGCATGGTCGGGTAATTGTCAGTGGCTTCTATTTCGAATAATCCTTCTTCACTCGTCTGAATGTTGAAGTTTCGCTGTCTTTTATCAGGTTCATTTGTTGGGTCTGGAGGTCGTTTCCCTGCTACAAAGTTAGGTCTATTCATGTAGTTCACCATTCTGGTGCGTATGGAAGGGTCTACGTCCATTGGTTCAGGACGCGGCTGAGGCTTTGGTGCCAATAGGCGAGGGGGAGCAAATATTTGCTGATTCGGGTAATGAGGAGTCGGTCCTGTATGATAAGCTTGTTGGTTATATTGCGTAGTGTTCGGCCAAGGAGTACGAACTGAGAGCTGTGGTCTGAAATTGATAGGTGGCGTCCTGATAGTTTGATTATAGCCTGCTCTATTTGGAGGATGTATTGTACGGGGTGCTGGAATGGGCTTATCTGTGCTTCTAAAGGTAGTCGATTGATGTTTGTTCATTGCGATATTAGTACGATAGTTTTGGTTTTCTAATTTGAGACAAAAATGTAGGGCGGAAGGCAGATCTACCGGTTCCTTTATACCAAGGAGTCGAGGTAGGTCACCCTTTAGACCTCGTATAAACGTATCTAGTGCTTTGTCACGATATACTTTTGTCATGAGTGTTTCGGATTCTCTGCTTAACTCCATACATCCTACCTTATTTAAAATCAACGAAAGATGTTTGTAGACTGTTTGATAGAATTCTTCTACTGATTGATTTTGACCTTGTATCAACATAGTCATTTGGTACTCTAGTGTTCTTAGATCTCTCTTATCTGCATAATGTAGTGTTAAGCATTTGGAAATGGCATTCCAGTTTAGAGGGACATTGTATGATTCAAGAGCCGTATCGGCCTCACCTGTGATCTTATTTCTTATGGTGTGCAAAATCCCAAAATATTTTGGCGAACCAACTTCTGCTGCGTATGCTGAAAGTATGCGATCTATACCCTTTTTCCATGAACTGAATTCTGTTGGGTTACCTGAGAATTCTCTAATGCATTTAACAATATCTGGTACTCTGTCTAAATCACCTAAATTCTCCCTTTGATTTGCGGATATCCCCTGATCGTCTACGTTGTTGAATTCTCTTGAAGGATTGGTTAATTCTTTCACTAGTGCCGGTAGCTGTTGCGCCAAGATCTGGCTAACTATGGCAGCTATTTGTTCTATGTTATTTGCCATTACTCTATTTTGTAAATGTACGTTGTGTCTGTCGAGTTGTCTTTGTTGTTGTCTATCTAAAAAAAGTTCACTTGCTTGAGGCTGATCCTCTTCGTTTTGTACACTTAGAATTGGGGGCCTAATAAGATTATTTTCGTTAGCCATACAGTGAGGAGATTGGTATTAGTTTTAAGATGGTAATTGTAAATTAAATATTGAGAGATTTGAAATTTGTTGTAACTATTTGCTCTTGTTTTACTTATTCGGATAAAAAATGTTTATGTAGGAAGTGATATTGTAGGAATTATTGTGATTGTGAGATAGTAGTTGTAAATTAATGTTGATAAATTTGAAATTGTTTTAAATTATTTGCAGATTTTCTTGGAATATGTGTTTGGTTTTGGTTTGTTTGTTTGTAGGGAATGTTTTTGTATTTGTTTTTGGTTAATATATTTTTTTTCTTTTTCAAAAATATTTTGTGTTTTTGATGACCAGTGGCTGGTCTTTTCCTTCTACCTTGGAGGGTCCCTTAGGAATCGCAAAGTTGGAATTTTTTATACTACGTTTGTAGTGTTAATGTTGGTTTATAATTATACGATATTTTATTTTCCTTTTAGGAGTTTTTCTGGTTCTCGATTTTGTTTTGATATATTTTTCAAGATATTAATTTTTCTTTTCTTTGTCAAAATATTAATTTTCGTTTCTTTTGTCGAAATATTAATTTTCTTTTCTTTTGTCAATATATTAAATTTTTCTTTTCTTTGTCAATATGCTTATGTTCTATATTATTCACTAGCTTACATTAGTGTAATTGCGGTGGTGACCTCCACTGACGGTCCGGATTTCATCCTTTTTGAGTTATTTCCTCTACTCGGGAATCCTGCGATCGTACTTCGAAAGAGCTTCCTGCGGCCTTGCCTTACAAGAATTGTCATCCACCGTTGGGCAGTCGAACAATTAAGTTCTGTTTGCCTTGTGAGTTAAAAAACCGACCGTTAAAATTAATCAACGCGAGTTGCACTTGGTTTTTTGTTCACTTTTAACCGACGAGGTGCGCGTAGAATGTTCTTTTGTCACGCTGGCCGGTCCCTGCTCGGGCGCCAGTTAATTATCCGTTAATTAAATCGAATAAAAAAATATAAGCTTAGACTTTTTAAGATCGATCTTGTGCCGAGAACGAGTTATTTATTTAAAGTCAAATGTGCAACTGATTTTACTTAAACCAAATCTATCCCTAACAAGCTGTGGCTTAGCGGCAGCGACGTCGGCGGTGTCGTCGCTGTAGATCGATGGCCTGTTGGGTAACGGGTGAATGTCGAATTCGGCAATTTTTGGTTGGCGCGTGCAGGAAGTAATGCAGACGTCAGGTCAGCACTTTGGTGCAAGTGACATCGGTCAGCGCAACGTGACTTCTTGGTCATGAGAATTTATTCGTTACTAACTTATATATATTTTTTTTAATAATTTTTTTAATTTTAAAGAAAAATACCCTGTATTGTCTTCTCGGTTTGACACTTTATTTTTTTTTTTATTTTTTGTTTTTTTTGTTGTCAATAAAATTCTTTCGCTGAAAAGAAAAATATATACACAATAAAAGCAAAATATAATTTATATACATATATTTTATATATACATTTGACAAAAAAAAATAATAATTTGCAAGTAGTGTAGAATTCGTCTGAGTTCTTCCGTTAATTTGAACTAACCAACAGTAATGGCTCCACCAACTGGGACTATCCCCAAAGATTTTGAGCGTCAAAAGCATCAAACGTGCAGTGACCAATTGAGGGATCAAAGTATTTCGCTTCAAATCAGACAGTTGAAATGTGGATTGGAAATGTTGAGTACAAACATCGACAACGCTCTGAGATATCAGACTCGAGTAGAAACATTTAATTCCGATGACGAGTACAAGTCTGAGTTGAAAGAGTTGTGTATATCTACAAAAGCATATCTGAAGTCCGCTTTACAAAAGTCGTCCGATGCTACCACACCTATGGAAAACAAGTCCGCGTTTAAAAATTGTATGTCATTGTTCGAAAGCCTTGTTCATGCAAACGTCTCAATTGCAAAAATTAAAAAATTTTATTATTTAATTTTGTGTCTGTCTGGTGAAGATTTACGAACTGTCAAAGCGTTCCAAGTCACAGAACACAATTATGATAAAGCGACCCTGAACCTCAAAAAAAGTATATGACAACGATTACCTCGTTTTCATGGTAAATATTTCCGCGCTGTGCAGCCTCCCTTAAGTGGCACATCCGTCGTCTGCAGCTTTGAGAAGCCTTGTCGACAATTTATGGCTTTCTGTCGTCCATTGGAGACGAAAATGTGATTTTAAATGCCATTTTCATTCATTTAGTTATGAACAAGGTCGATTCACAGACGAAGCGTCACCAATCGGCGTCATTAACACATGTCGGCTGAAGAACCAGTGAAGCATTCGGTTGATCTCGTCAGACCAGAGCCCAGATCAGTTTCCACGATGCAGCATAATCGTAGTACATTTTCGTGTTTCGTGGCAAATAAAAAAGTTAATGAGAAGACCCTAAAATGTTCGTATTGTAATTCCGAAGACCATATAATAATCAGTTGTCCGTCATACTCAGCGCTATCAGTGAAACAACGTTTCGATTTCGCAAAATCATACCCGCTTTATATTAACTATCTTCGGAAGGGGCACGCTATCGCTAAACGCACAGCGTAAAAGTGTCGTGTATGCAACAAGTTGCACTATAAGTTACCAAAACGAAGTCTAAAGCTCAATTGACAAGATCTTGCAGAAATTTTGGACTATCGAAAATCCGAAGGCCCCATAAAAATTTAATCTCCTACTCATCAGCTGTGCAAAAAGTATTTCTCTGGAAATTTGCAAATTTTACCATCTGGTCGGTTTCAGATAAAACTGCCGTTTAAAGCGAGTCCCAATGCACTTGGGCGGTCATTTGACGTTGCTAAACGGCTTTTCCTGTCACTAGAAAGAAGATTGTCCAAAGATGTGTAATTGAAACAAATGTATCTGGACTTCATGGAAGAATATGTTTAATTGGGACATATGTCAGAAACCGACAATAAAATTCCAGATCATCCACATTACTTCATTCCGCACCAGGTCGTTTTACGACCGCAAAGTACATCGACGAAACTGCGTGTGGTATTCGATGCATCATGCAAAACTTCGTCTCAAGTTGCGTTAAATGACATTTTGATGGTCGGTCCCACTATTCAAGAGGAGCTATACTCGACTCTGCTTCGCTTCAGGCTTCATAAGCGGACGTCATGAAAATGTATCGGCAAGTACTGGTACATGAAGCAGATCGAGACTTCCAGCTCGTAGTGGAGAAAAAACCCAGATGATTCTTTGAGAGTGTTCAGGTTAAACACTGTAACATATGGTACTGCGCCAGCTCCATTTTAAAGAATGCTGGGTGAGGTGATTACCAAAAGCGGCTGAAGTTATCAGGCATGACTTCTACGTCGATGACATGTTGACTGGTGCTGGTTGCGTCTAGGATCTTTTGACAATTAAGTCTGAAGTGTCTCAGGCATTGCTCAAAGCAGAGCTTGAGTTGGCCAAATGGTCCTTAAACAGTCCTGATGTTTCCGCTTCCCTTAGCACATAGCACATAACGATAACAATCTCAGAATCTACTTCGACCAAAACACTTCGTGTTTTCTGGTTACCTAGGGAAGACATCTTTCAATTCTAAGTCGAATACTCATTTATGGGTCTCCGAGCGACAAAACGGAATATTCTCTCGGTGACATCTCGTTTGTTTGATCCACTTGGCCTTTTAAGTCCTTTAGTTCTTAAAGGAAAGGATCCTAATGCAGGAGCTGTGGCTGAAGGGTCTTGACTGGGACGAATCGATTCCAATGAATTTGGAAACAGCATGGAATGAATTGAAGTCAACCTTATTAAATGTAAATACCATTCAGATTCCACGATATAACACAGAGGCTAATTCACCGATAGAGATTCATGGTTTCGCCGGTGCCTCAATGAGAGCATATGGTTGTTGTATATACGTTCGTGTAAAAACTGCGGAAGGTTTTCGAACTTCGCGTAGCGCCCCTCAAGACCAAAACACTCTCAAGACTTGAGCTGTGTGCCACATTCTCGCAGACCTTTGTAGCCGAATTCGTGATCTGATTAAGGTACAAGTTGAGCATACCTTTCTTTGGTCCAATTCGAAAAAACCTCTGCATTGGATAAAGTCACACCCTTCATCATTGGCAACGTTCGTTTCGAACAGTGTGGCTGAAATTCAAGAATGACTGACTGAACCCTGCAAACATTGTGAATTGATTCGTTGTTGATTGATTTGTTTATCAGGACCTGGAATTCGAAAAGAAACTGTTGCGACGCTGTCTCGTCGTTTCGCACCTTTTTTGAATGACGACTTATTCACGCAATAAATTCCATATATTTTATTTTTCAAATTTCAATTCAAATTCATACTAGTTAAGCTAGGTTATAAAAGGGTGTAAGTGAATAAGTAATGTAGTAGTAGTAGTAATAGTAGTATTAAAAAACGCGTGCCAAACTCCGCTGCTTAGTAACGACTCTGACTGACTGTCGAATGGAAAATTTCCATGCGCCCTTTTTTCTTTTATCTGTCTCACACGCGTTCGTCTCACGCCACTTTACAGCTTCATTGGTAAAACGGTTCTTCCTGCAATTCGCTCCTATACAAACTCCAAGTCATCGGATCAGCTGTTCTATTAACAGAGGCCAGCTTGCCGCGAGGGTTTCCAATAAGCTTACGCGGTAACATTCCCTCCTTTTGCAAACTTTATGCTTACTCTTGAAGTTTGCACCCAATTCGTTGCCACCAATTCGGCACAACGCTATTCCAATTTTCGAACATCCAATTTGGCCAGTTTTACAATTGGCCTGGTTTGAAGTCCCGTAGCTGTACGCACCACAGCGCTTCTAGCTACCCCATCTTTAGCTTTGCACAGATCCAAGACCATGCCCTTTTTCCATGTGCCTTTTGCATTCGTCTCGTCCACCAACACTACTACGTCTCCTGCCTGTAAGGGATCGGCTGGAGGATCAAACCATTTGGCCCGCCTCGCTAGATAGGGCAGGTAATCTCTCATCCATAGCTTTCGAAATCTTTCTCCAATTTGCCCTGCAATACGAAAACTCTTACCAAGTAAAGCTCCGATGTTATCCTCTTCGTTTTTTTGGCTTAGAGCACTAGTTGCACCCCTAAGGAAGTGGTTTGGTGTTAGCACTTCGGCGTCGATTGATTCCAGTGGTTAACGGTCTGGAATTCAGAATGTTTTCTATCCTAGCCAACGCTGCTCGCAGTACTGGCTCGTGTACATATTTTGCATCTAACACGTCCGTTAATACGGACTTAACGGATCGTATCATTCGTTCCCAAGCGCCGCCCATATGTGGCGCTCCAGGCGGGATAAAGGACCATTGAATCTCTGGGTACTTCTTTTCCAGCTCATCAGTCGAGACGCGGTTGATCTCCTCTGCTAGCAGCCGGCTAGCTCCTCTAAAGTTCGTACCATTATCTGAAACTATTCGCTTGGGGACTCCTCTTCTAGCGACGAATGTTTCGAATATCAACATAAATGCATCCGTAGATAGAGAATGCAACAATTCAATATGTACGGCGCGCACCGTCAAACATGTAAACAAGACGCCCCAACGCTTTTCCCTTCGTCTTCCGACTATGACTTCTATCGGCCCAAAGTAGTCGACTCCAGTGTTGGCGAATGGTTGTTCGTTGATTTCTAGTCTTTCAGGAGGCAGATTCCCCATTTCTGGCGCTTCTGGCACTGCATTTCGGTTTCGGCATTTTTGGCACTTCTTTTTGCGGCTCGCACCTGAGCTCTTAATCCCGGGATGCAGTACTGCTGTCTCATCTCATTGATAACTACCTCAATCATTTGGTGGTTGTATTTTCTGTGAAAGTAATCAACTAGCAATTGAGTAATAGCATGTGCACCTGGTAGAATTATTGGTCGCTTTACACTTGTAGCGACTCCTTCGATCTTATCGATTCGTCCTCGAACTCTTAGAACGCCTTCTTCATCGATGTATGGGGACATCTTGAAGATACAGCTACTTTTAGACACCCTCCCTCCTTTCTGCAGAGATGCGATCTCTTCAGCATAGCTTTCAGCTTGTACTGCTCTGTAGATTATATTGTGGGCATCTTCTATAGTTCTGGAGCGTAGAATTACTTTCGCTGCTTCCGATTCCGGTTCTCGTTTGTATACATGTCGCACGAATCGTATGACATACTCCAATGCTCTTCCAAGTTTCTCCCATTTACTGAAACGTGCGATTTCTGGTATTATAGTTGTCCAACTAAATTGGTTCGTGGTTTTTAGCTCATGTAGATTAAGTCGTTCCAAATTTTGTTGTCTAGAACTCAACTCTGTTATGGGCCAACACGACTCATCTTCATACAGAAACGATGGTCCAGAAAACCATCTCGATCTTCCATCGAATTGAATATTTTTGCTCCATTTCGTTCCATCGTCGGCTACGTTTTGTGCTGATGGAACCCACTTCCATTCTTCTATCTCTGAATTCTCCAGAATCTCTCCTATGCGAAGTGCTACAAACTGATGATATTTTCGAGCGTCAGAGTTAATCCAGTACAGTACATTCTTAGAATCAGTCCAGAATAATCGTCGTTGAATAGTTACTGACAGCTCGGAACCTAAGAACTTGGCTAGTCTTAATCCCAATATAGCTGCCATAAGCTCCATCCGAGGGATCGATAACGGCTTCAGAGGCGCGACTCTTGTTTTGGATGCCGCCAATGAACAACACACGTCTCCTTGAACTTTGACCCGTATGATCGCTACTGCTGCATAAGCGTTTGTACTCGCATCTGTAAAGATATGTAATTGAAGGTTATCTGTTTCGCTCACGATACCCAAACATCTAGGAATTCTTAAATTTCCGATTTCGGGCAGTCTTCGCAGCCACGACATCCATAGTGAGCGTTCTCTCTCGGCGATCGGTTCATCCCATCCTACTGATGATCTCCACACGTCTTGCAGTATGATTTTCGCTTGTATTATGTAGAAGCCGACCAACCCGAGGGGATCGAAAATGGACATAACTATCCGCAGCATATCCCTTTTAGTTGGCATAGCCTTCTCGTCAGTTACAGATTTGTCGAATTTTGGTATAAAAGTGAATTCATCAGATTGGGGCCTCCAATGCATTCCGAGAACTCTTTCGTATATTGACTCCATATGGTCAATGCGTTTTTCGATTTGTTCCAGCTTTCCAGTTAAGGCATGTGTAACCTTGATCGAGTTCGATATCCAGCCTCGCATCTCAAATCCGCCGTTTGCATGAATGGACTTCACTTTTCTTGCCAGTTGAGCGACTTCTTCCTCTGATTCCCCGCTTTGTAACCAGTCGTCTACAAATGTGTTCCTGAGAATCGCGTCCACAGCATCTGGATATTCCTCTACGAAGCGTTTCGCATTCTTGTTCTTTATATAGTTCGCAGCTGCTGGGGAACAAGAAGCTCCAAATGCCATTACTTGCATGGTATACCTGTCTGGTTCCCTGCTCTGGTCCCCATAGCGCCAGAGAAATTGTTGCGCAGCCTGGTCATCTTGTCGCACCTTTATCTGGTGAAACATCTCTCGAATGTCTCCACATACAGCAATTGGTTTCTCCCTGAATCTAAGCAGTACGCCTACCAATGACGGCAGTAGATCAGGACCCTTAAGAAGCACTGAATTGAGTGCGACTCCTTCAACTTTTGCAGCAGCATCCCATACGAGTCTTGATTTGCCTTTATTCAGGTTGGTAATCACAAATATAGGCAGATACCATGTTTTGTGATCTTCCTTGGCTTCGTTAGGTTTTGTCTTCCGCACGTACCCTTCTTGTTCGTAGCGACGAATTTGAGCATTGACGAACTCCATTAGATCCTTATTGCGTGTCATACGCGCTTCAAGACAAATTAACCTCTGCATTGCCATTTTTCGAGAAGATGGCAATTTTACGTCATCGTGACTCCACAGTAATCCAGTTTCCCATCGATTCTCCTCTGGATTGAATTTAGAAGTTTTTTCGAGAATCGATAATGCTCGTTCATCCTCTTTGGAGCGTAACACATTTGACGTAGCGCTAGCACCAACAGCGTCGATTGAATAGCTAGTCTTCACGATTTCCTCTAGGCGTTGGATATTGCTGCACTCGCAAATATGCATCACTCTTTGTTTTAGTTCCTGGCTGCCTCGTCCATACAGAGACCAGCCGAGTCTTGATTTAGCGGCAATGAATTCCGTAGATCTCGACTCTTTCACTTCCAATGGTACGCCGAGCTTTGCATTATCCAACCCAATAATTATCGAAGCACGTGCTCCTGCATATGTTCTTATTGGCAGCTTCTGCAGGTTTGGATGCGCCTGCAGAACTGACACATCCAATGTTTGAACTGGCAGTTCCAGACTTGATATAGTTCGAACGTTCTTTAGTTTGTACTTGAGTGCTGGCTTATCGCGTGAAGCGATATTTAAGCTCACTTTCTTAGACTCAGGTTCTTTCTGAGTTATGTCACCAGTCCATCGAAGGCACAACTCCTCAGTAGGTCCATCAATGCCTATTTCTTCCGCTATGCTCGTTTCTATTAGAGTGCATGCGGATCCCTCGTCTATGAGCGCAAACGTCTGCACTTCCTTCTCAGGCCCATATAACGTTACCGGCACGTAACGAAATAGCGCTTTAACGTTCTGCCCTGTATGCAGCATTGTAGCACTCTCCACCTGGTTTGTGTTGGAGCGATTTGGTTCCCGGTCGGAACCATGTAGAAGAGAATGGTGTTCTTTGATACAGCCATATATCTCACATTTGTCTCTGCTCGTGCAATGTCGTAGAAAATGCTTGCCAAAACATCTCCAGCACAGTTTGTTCTCTTTCAGAAAAAGCCATCTCCTTTTTACTGGGAAGGACAAAAATTGCTTGCATTCCTCCAATTTGTGAGCTTTTGTGCACATGTGACATGCAACTGCTGCAACTGCATGAGCGTCGTTGTGTACCATAAGTCTGGCTTTGGGCGACTTGCAGCTCACTTTCAACTCGCTCGAACTCACTGCTACCGGGACTGACATCACCTTGCTGGCTACTGTTGCCAGCTTAAATAGCCATTCATCAAATGCAGAGACGTCAGTTTTGAGTAATGTTTCACTATGGCGTGCCCAGTCCAGTCTTATATCACACGGTAGCTTCTCCAGTAAACTGCGAAGAAGAGTGGGGTCAGTTAAATATTCTGATAGTCCGATGGCGTCTAGCGTAGCTCTGTAATTTTGTACAGCCAAAGCTAATCGTACTAAACCCTCCAAATTGCCCGTTCTTACAGTAGGTTCCCTAAGTAACTTGGCCTGCAGTGTTTGATGAATAGCGTCCGGCCGTCCATAGAGCATTCGAAGAATTTCGATAGCCTGCGTCACTGTTGCGGGCACCATCAGTTTCCCTCGCACTGCCTCCAGAGCCGGTCCTTTCAAACACTTCTGTAGCCGAATTAGATTCTCTTGGTCGCTGAACCCACAGCGTTCAGTTGACTGCTCGTAGTTAACAATAAACATGGGCCACTCTGTTGGATCGCCTGAAAAATATGGTAAATCTTTTGATATTACTTGCCGGGTGGCAATCTGTGACGCCGTCAGCGTTAGATCACGGGTGTAGTTCGATGTGTTTGGAAACATCGCTGAATTAGGTTGCCAACTGTCCCCATTTGTCGTCGTGTTCGGATTGAGCAATCTCTGTTGGTTTGTATAGACTCCCGGCGCCAACGAGATTCCACTATTTGGCCTTCCAATACTTGTTGGACGTCTGTTGGAAGCCAAACTGCTCGCCTGTCCATATATTCTTTCAGTTATATTTTTCCCCGGCGACTGCGATTCGGCTCTAATTACTGTTGGCCGTTCCCAAAGGCCACTGCTGCCAGTATCGATAGTTGAATGCAGCATGTTTCCTGCTTGCGTAACACACGTCTGCTCCCTATCTGTTAAGGGCGAGTTTCCTTGATGAGCCCATGCTGCTTTATTCGGTCCAGCGAACTGACGATCATGCGCTCCTCGATGTGATTCAGCTGCTCCTCCGGCTGTAGGCACGTTAGTTGTGGCAAGTGTATCCACAGCAATCACGCCTCTATGCGTACCACTAGCGTGAATCTGCCCTACAGCTTCCTGATTGCTGACCAGTCCTCGAGTATCCATTTGTTGGTCAAACTCCTCGTTTGCCAACCTGTCCATGGGCGCCCTATCGTCTTCACTCATCCTGGTCGTAAGCGCTGTCCCTTTTGACAACAACGATCTCCTTACTTCCACTTACAGTCAATCGTCAGTCGTTACTAATCGATGTAATTCTGTAGCTCTATTTTAGCTACAGAATCAGCGTTTTTTAAAATGTTGCGACGCTGTCTCGTCGTTTCGCACCTTTTTTGAATGACGACTTATTCACGCAATAAATTCCATATATTTTATTTTTCAAATTTCAATTCAAATTCATACTAGTTAAGCTAGGTTATAAAAGGGTGTAAGTGAATAAGTAATGTAGTAGTAGTAGTAATAGTAGTATTAAAAAACGCGTGCCAAACTCCGCTGCTTAGTAACGACTCTGACTGACTGTCGAATGGAAAATTTCCATGCGCCCTTTTTTCTTTTATCTGTCTCACACGCGTTCGTCTCACGCCACTTTACAGCTTCATTGGTAAAACGGTTCTTCTTGCAATTCGCTCCTATACAAACTCCAAGTCATCGGATCAGCTGTTTTATTAACAGAGGCCAGCTTGCCGCGAGGGTTTCCAATAAGCTTACGCGGTAACAGAAACATTTCTCAAAATTGTTGAAATACTTCAAAATAAAGAACTCTGAAAAGATATAGGAAAAATTCGTAAGAGCGCCAGAGTGTGTCAGAAACTTCAAGGTTCGACTCTATTTCTGCACGAATACACTGGAACGTGGTGCTCATTTTCGTTGTTGAGAGTCGGAGGGCGACTTGTAAACGCTCCTATGAAATAGGAATGATGCGAAATTTCCGCTCATTTTATCAAAACGCTGGCAATTTGTGCGAAGCTATGTCCGTCAACTCCATTTATCAAATCATCATGTTGGCCCAAGAGCTTTAGTAAGTCACCTGTGTGAGCAGTTGTGGATTGTCAACGCTTAAGAAGTCTTCCGCCAAACAGTGGGATCTTGTATTTTATGTTTTAAGTACAAGCCATACCTAGTGAATCAAATAATAAGAAACTTTCCTGCAGACAGAGTAAGACAGTTCCGCCCATTTAGCATTTGCAGCGTTGATTTTTGTGGCCCAGTACATACAACTTTGAGAATTCGAGGAAGTCCTTCATACAATACTTACATCGCACATTTCAGTGGTTCTTCCAAATGAGTGTCCGATTTAAGCACTAATACATTTCTTATGGCTTTCCAAAGGTTCATCGGCCGGAGAGGAGCTCCGCAAGCAGTCCAGTGCGATCTTCGTTGTCGCGTTTACAAGCGGATCCGAATTTGCGTTCATACCACCAAGAGCGCCACAGGTGTCAAGTCTGTAAAGCACCTACTCTTACGGATAATGGCCAACGCCAGTCTCACGGCTTGTTTTGACATCTTTTTTTTCTATTTAAAAATGATTTTTTTATTAATAGTGCACCGTTGTTAAGGTGCTATATTCTCTCTATTCCTAATTATGAACTCTGTTTATTATTCCTTTGTTCTGACAGAGATTCGGTTCTCGCCTGGTTGGCATTGGCAACGTAAAAAACCTGCACAACCAAATCAGACATTAAATTTCCTTACACACAATCCGTAGGCTGATGACTTGCCTGAATAGTGATCGTGAACCCTTGAATCATGTCGCATGAGGCCACAGGATACCCAATTGAATCAAGCTCCAAATTTTTCATCGCTGGACACCACTTATTGTTATGGACCTACTATGCCTAGTGTCGTTTTTATAGAGCTGATACCAGCTAGATTAATTCAGGTAACGGGACACTTTCCCCTTAAAGCCTCTTTCACACGCAACAATAACAAATAACTAGACGATAAGAACAAACTTATTCTTTCTTTAACTGTGGACCAGTTAAAGATTCCCACTGCCGAGATATCCTGTCAAGTATAAAAGCATTTAAAACCACAAAAACTTTAATAGAACAACACTAATATTTTATTCTAACTATTTCACCTCTCCCTTTCCACAAACAAAATTATTCTACTGCATCTTTATTTTGTTTCTTCCCCTTTTTATATAAATAATTCTTAATATTATATAAATTATATATATATATATTATATACATATAGTAAATATTAATTTCCTACCTTTCTTATTTGTGATCCGTACTCACCAATGTATCACTTCTTTACTACGAGATGAAAGATTGTTAACCCAGGTGTAAGGACGACGCAGAATAGAGGTAACATAAAGTAGATAAGAAGCAAATGTAATTTATATATATAATTCTTAATACTAATAATTAATTTCCTATCTTTCTTATTTGTGATCCGTACTCACCATATGTCATATATACTGACTTCAGTAAAGCTTTTGACTCTATTAACCATAAGTTATTACTTTTTAAACTCAACGAAATTGGATTTCCAACTTCATTACTGAGTTGGATTCGTGAGTACCTAACAAACAGAACACAGAAAGTTCTTTTTAAGTCTCCTTATTCAAAACGCATCAATGTGACATCCAGGGTGCCTCAGGGAGTCATCTGGGTCCGCTCCTCTTTACTCTCTTTATCAACGATCTTCCCTCCGTCATGCTACACTCTCGAGTGCTAATGTATGCTGACGATGTCAAGCTAAACCTTTGATTAAATTCAAACGATTGTGTCGACACCAACACTGCAAATTGTTAAGGTCAGCCTGCAATAGACTGGGCGAAACCATATCTTTGAATCTACTACTTTACGTACTTCATCATTACAAATGACTTCATATACGCTGGGCTTAGAAGCGGTGTTAAGTGTTTGCATAGGCAAATCTGCTTGTACATTTCCTGCGCTGGATTATTTCTGTCTATACTTTGGCTGGTAGTGACTTTCAGGACTTTATTTTATATGTCTTTTTGGATATTTAATTGTATTTGTATGGGGTTTTTTTTTAAATCAATGCCTATAATTCCATTACAAAGTATTGTTAATTTTGTAACTATTATATTGAGTTCGTGTGGAATTGTGTATTGTTTGAATTGGATATCTATTAGAGTTGCGCCTTGGGATTTTATTACTCCGTGGCCTATTCCTTGAATATTTATTTTTTATCTTCAGGAATTGTATCAAAGTGATCGGAGTTAATTTTGAAAAGTGAAATATCAGCATCAGTGTCGATCAAAAATGTTAAGGTTGTTTTTGTAGCATTGTTTATCAATTTTACAAAAATATTGAGATTAAAATTTTTTTTTTAATTGCAATTTATTTTTTGATTTTTTTTATTGGTTTGTACTTAATTACCTCTGTTAGGTTTTGGACAGCCTTGGTAATAGTAACCTCTTTGGTTACCGCGACTACTGTTGCGTCTACAATAGTAGACAGTGCCGACGCTTCCAGTAATCTGTGTGCTGTGATGAATATATTTACTCATTGTATCATTAAAATTACTGAAATTGCCTGTTTCTAGTATTAGGCGGACCTTTTCATGTTCACAATTGTGAATCATGGCTGATAAGGACTGTTTGATTGAAAATTTATCAGCACTTACTGGGTCCAAGCCTTCGTCAATATACGCTGCTGCTAACTGCATGCGCAAGTCGTCAATGTCAGTCGTATATTGCGATGCTGTTTTGCCTTTTAGTTTTGTGTTAATTAATTTTGCTTCGATAAGTTCGGAGGATTCTCCTTTGACGTTATCAGTTACTTTCTGGATTATTCCTTGAGTTGTTTTCTCATTCTGAACTCATAACTTCAACGGCTAGATCTTCTTAATCTCCTTTAGTTCTATCTGTGATTCTTAACGCTGTCAAGAAGCTATGGAGTGATAGCTTGTTGCCATCAAATTCGGGGCTCGAAGTTGAGATTTGTCTGACATATTGACGATCTTTTTCGACTGTGGACGTCATTATTACCTCGTCGTCTATTTCGATTGTGTGTTTGGTTTCTTGACTTGATTGTAGCCCGATCTGGTCAGTATCCATTAATACTGACTCATCAAATCTGGCTGGTGTGTTTATTATATTCGGGATAAATAGGCTTAAGCTATGTCTCTCCGATATATACCTAAGGTTTTCCCTTAGTCTTTTTAACACATCAATTCCTTGCGTTAAGTGCAATTGCGGTAATCTATTTAAATTTGTGTAGATTAGTTCGCGAATATTATTATACGTTTTTATTAAGCATTTAATGTGCCTTGCTTTTGTTATGTTTGGAATCGGTGCACTTTTATTTGGGCACTTAAACGATTTATCAAACTCATTATGGTCTACAATTCTTACACTATTGACCACATTGGCCGTGTTATCGTTTACCTCCTCTGAGCTACCAAACTAACCGATTGTGTACGAATTGTGTATACTCTATATAGGGACAAACAAAAATTGTGCTTGTGCAATTGTGTTTGTGTTCTGTCCCTTATACTACATTAGCATATTATCATTTCCTCAATTGTTTCCTTGTGTAGACGTTGAAACAGTCATTTCATTTGTTTTCTAAATCAAAATTACTTTCTGTTTTCAATTTAAAAGTTGCTTAATTATTGTTCTTTTATTTATTGTTGTAGCGTATATGCCTTATATATATTTTTTTTAATAGAGGGCAAGAGCAAAAGAAAAATACCTTATACTGATCTCTTTTTTTTAGTGAAAATTAGTGCAATAAAATTAAAATTCTTTTCATTCTCTTTTTTCTTTTTTTTTTCAATAGAGGGAAAAATGAAAAATTTTCATTATATTGATTTCTTTTTCAAATTAAGTGTAATAGTGGGAAAAATATCAAAATTAAAATTTGGATTTGAGTGATTTAAATAACATACATTTATTTAAATCATTCCTATATATATATATTTTTTTTTTTAATAATGGGAAAAGTTAAAAAAAATTTTCGTCATTGTGTTGTTGTTGCGTCCATTGGTTGGCGCGCTTACAGCTGGTGACGCACTACCCTAGATGCCAACGTAATTTGTGTGGTTTATACTTTTTCCATATCGTTTGTCAAAATACCCTAAATTTTGGCAAATTAAGCAGAGTATCAATTTTTTTTATACTGTTGAAGAAAAATACCCTGTATTGTCTTCTCGGCTTGACACTTTATTTTTTTTTTAATTTTTGTTTTTTTTGTTGTCAATAAAATTCTTTCGCTGAAAAGAAAAATATATACATAATAAAAGCAAAATATAATTTATATATATATATTTTATATATACATTTGACAAAAAAAAAATAATAATTTGCAAGTAGTGTAGAATTCGTCTGAGTTCTTCCGTTAATTTGAACTAACCAACAGTAATGGCTCCACCAACTGGGACTATCCCCAAAGATTTTGAGCGTCAAAAGCATCAAACGTGCAGTGACCAATTGAGGGATCAAAGTATTTCGCTTCAAATCAGACAGTTGAAATGTGGATTGGAAATGTTGAGTACAAACATCGACAACGCTCTGAGATATCAGACTCGAGTAGCAACATTTAATTCCGATGACGAGTACAAGTCTGAGTTGAAAGAGTTGTGTATATCTACAAAAGCATATCTGAAGTCCGCTTTACAAAAGATGCTACCACACCTGTGGAAAACAAGTCCGCGTTTAAAAATTGTATGTCATTGTTCGAAACCCTTGTTCATGCAAACGTCTCAATTGCAAAGTTAAAAAATTTTATTATTTAATTTTGTGTCTGTCTGGTGAAGATTTACGAACTGTCAAAGCGTTCCAAGTCACAGAACACAGTTATGATAAAGCGACCCTGAACCTCAAAAAAAGTATATGACAACGATTATCTCGTTTTCATGGTAAATATTTCCGCGCTGTGCAGCCTCCCTTAAGTGGCACATCCGTCGTCTGCAGCTTTGAGAAGCCTTGTCGACAATTTATGGCTTTCTGTCGTCCATTGGAGACGAAAATGTGATTTTAAATGCCATTTTCATTCATTTAGTTATGAACAAGGTCGATTCACAGACGAAGCGTCATCAATCGGCGTCATTAACACATGTCGGCTGAAGAACCAGTGAAGCATTCGGTTGATCTCGTCAGACCAGAGCCCAGATCAGTTTCCACGATGCAGCATAATCGTAGTACATTTTCGTGTTTCGTGGTAAATAAAAAAGTTAATGAGAAGACCCCAAAATGTTCGTATTGTAATTCCGAAGACCATATAATAATCAGTTGTCCGTCATACTCAGCGCTATCAGTGAAACAACGTTTCGATTTCGCAAAATCATCCCCGCTTTATATTAACTATCTTCGGAAGGGGCACGCTATCGCTAAACGCACAGCGTAAAAGTATCGTGTATGCAACAAGTTGCACCATAAGTTACCAAAACGAAGTCTAAAGCTCAATTGACAAGATCTTGCAGAAATTTTGGACTATCGAAAATCCGAAGGCCCCATAAAAATTTAATCTCCTACTCATCAGCTGTGCAAAAAGTATTTCTCTGGAAATTTGCAAATTTTACCATCTGGTCGGTTTCAGATAAAACTGCCGTTTAAAGCGAGTCCCAATGCACTTGGGCGGTCATTTGACGTTGCTAAACGGCTTTTCCTGTCACTAGAAAGAAGATTGTCCAAAGATGTGTAATTGAAACAAATGTATCTGGACTTCATGGAAGAATATGTTTAATTGGGACATATGTCAGAAACCGACAATAAAATTCCAGATCATCCACATTACTTCATTCCGCACCAGGTCGTTTTACGACCGCAAAGTACATCGACGAAACTGCGTGTGGTATTCGATGCATCATGCAAAACTTCGTCTCAAGTTGCGTTGAATGACATTTTGATGGTCGGTCCCACTATTCAAGAGGAGCTATACTCGACTCTGCTTCGCTTCAGGCTTCATAAGTATGCCTTGACAGCGGACGTCAAGAAAATGTATCGGCAAGTACTGGTACATGAAGCAGATCGAGACTTCCAGCTCGTAGTGTGGAGAAAAAACCCAGATGATTCTTTGAGAGTGTTCAGGTTAAACACTGTAACATATGGTACTGGGTGAGGTGATTTCCAAAAGCGGCTGAAGTTATCAGGCATGACTTCTACGTCGATGACATGTTGACTGGTGCTGGTTGCGTCTAGGATCTTTTGACAATTAAGTCTGAAGTGTCTCAGGCATTGCTCAAAGCAGAGCTTGAGTTGACCAAATGGTCCTCGAACAGTCCTGATGTTTCCGCTTCCCTTAGCACATAGCACATAACGATAACAATCTCAGAATCTACTTCGACCAAAACACTTCGTGTTTTCTGGTTTACCTAGGGAAGACATCTTTCAATTCTAAGTCGAATACTCATTTATGGGTCTCCGAGCGACAAAACGGAATATTCTCTCGGTGACATCTCGTTTGTTTGATCCACTTGGCCTTTTAAGTCCTTTAGTTCTTAAAGGAAAGGATCCTAATGCAGGAGCTGTGGCTGAAGGGTCTTGACTGGGACGAATCGATTCCAAGGAATTTGGAAACAGCATGGAATGAATTGAAGTCAACCTTATTAAATGTAAATACCATTTAGATTCCGCGATTCATCAACACAGGCTAATTCACCGATAGAGATTCATGGTTTCGCCGGTGCCTCAATGAGAGCATATGGTTGTTGTATATACGTTCGTGTAAAAACTGCGGAAGGTTTTCGCACTTCGCTGCTAACTTTGAAGTCAAAAGTAGCGCCCAAAATACTCCCAAGACTTGAGCTGTGTGCCGCTCACCTTCTCGCAGACCTTTGTCACCGTATTCGTGATCTGATCAGGGTACCAGTTGAGCGTATTTTTCTTTGGTCCGATTCGGAAATAACTCTTCTTTTTTCTCTTAAATTGGATAAAGTCACACCCTTCGTCGTTGGCAACGTTCGTGTGGAACAGGGTGGCTGAAATTTAAGAATGGTCAGAGAACGTACCATGGCGACATGTACCAACAAAACAGAACCCAGCAGACATTGTGTCTCGTGGTTGTAATGTTGACGAACTAGTTGATTCGATTTGGTTATCAGGACCTGGGTTTCTCGGACAACCTCAAAGCGATTGGCCAAGCAATCAGCATGTCCAACTATCGGACGAAATGCGTGAATTGGAAGTGCGGAAATCAGCTGTCGTGCTGACCCTTGAGGTTGACGAAAATCCGCTAATTTAGACCATCAAAATTTATTCTTCGCATACAAAATGAATACAAGTGTTTTTTATGTGTTCCGTTTCATCCGTAGATATAAAAATACATCGATCGTATTTTATCATGTAATTCCGTCACCATTAGAGCGAAAAGAAACATTTCTCAAAATTGTTGAAATACTTCAAAATAAAGAACTCTGAGAAGATATAGGAAAAATTCATAAGAGCTCCAGAGTGTGTCAGAAACTTCAAGGTTCGACTCTATTTCTGCACGAATACACTGGATCGTGGTGCTCATTTTCGTTGTTGAGAGACGAAATTTCCGCTCATTTTATCAAAACGCTGGCAATTTGTGCGAAGCTATGTCCGTCAACTCCATTTATCAAATCATCATGTTGGCCCAAGAGCTTTAGTAAGTCACCTGTGTGAGCAGTTGTGGATTGTCAACGCTTAAGAAGTCTTCCGCCAAACAGTGGGATCTTGTATTTTATGTTTTAAGTACAAGCCATACCTAGTGAATCAAATAATAAGAAACTTTCCTGCAGACAGAGTAAGACAGTTCCGCCCATTTAGCATTTGCAGCGTTGATTTTTGTGGCCCAGTACATACAACTTTGAGAATTCGAGGAAGTCCTTCATACAATACTTACATCGCACATTTCAGTGGTTCTTCCAAATGAGTGTCCGATTTAAGCACTAATACATTTCTTATGGCTTTCCAAAGGTTCATCAGCCGGAGAGGAGCTCCGCAAGCTCCAGTGCGATCTTCGTTGTCGCGTTTACAAGCGGATCCGAATTTGCGTTCATACCACCAAGAGCGCCACAGGTGTCAAGTCTGTAAAGCACCTACTCTTACGGACAATGGCCAACGCCAGTCTCACGGCTTGTTTTGACATCTTTTTTTTTCTATTTAAAAATGATTTTTTTATTAATAGTGCACCGTTGTTAAGGTGCTATATTCTCTCTATTCCTAATTATGAACTCTGTTTATTATTCCTTTGTTCTGACAGAGATTCGGTTCTCGCCTGGTTGGCATTGGCAACGTAAAAAACCTGCACAACCAAATCAGACATTAAATTTCCTTACACACAATCCGTAGGCTGATGACTTGCCTGAATAGTGATCGTGAACCCTTGAATCATGTCGCATGAGGCCACAGGATACCCAATTGAATCAAGCTCCAAATTTTTCATCGCTGGACACCACTTATTGTTATGGACCTACTATGCCTAGTGTCGTTTTTATAGAGCTGATACCAGCTAGATTAATTCAGGTAACGGGACACTTTCCCCTTAAAGCCTCTTTCACACGCAACAATAACAAATAACTAGACGATAAGAACAAACTTATTCTTTCTTTAACTGTGGACCAGTTAAAGATTCCCACTGCCGAGATATCCTGTCAAGTATAAAAGCATTCAAACCACAAAAAACTTTAATAGAACAACACTAATATTTTATTCTAACTATTTCACCTCTCCCTTTCCACAAACAAAATTATTCTACTGCATCTTTATTTTGTTTCTTCCACTTTTTTATATAAATAATTCTTAATATTATATAAATTATATATATATATTATATACATATAGTAAATATTAATTTCCTACCTTTCTTATTTGTGATCCGTACTCACCAATGTATCACTTCTTTACTACGAGATGAAAGATTGTTAACCCAGGTGTAAGGACGACGCAGAATAGAGGTAACATAAAGTAGATAAGAAGCAAATGTAATTTATATATATAATTCTTAATACTAATAATTAATTTCCTATCTTTCTTATTTGTGATCCGTACTCACCATATGTCATATATACTGACTTCAGTAAAGCTTTTGACTCTATTAACCATAAGTTATTACTTTTTAAACTCAACGAAATTGGATTTCCAACTTCATTACTGAGTTGGATTCGTGAGTACCTAACAAACAGAACACAGAAAGTTCTTTTTAAGTCTCCTTATTCAAAACGCATCAATGTGACATCCAGGGTGCCTCAGGGGAGTCATCTGGGTCCGCTCCTCTTTACTCTCTTTATCAACGATCTTCCCTCCGTCATGCTACACTCTCGAGTGCTAATGTATGCTGACGATGTCAAGCTAAACCTTTGATTAAATTCAAACGATTGTGTCGACACCAACACTGCAAATTGTTAAGGTCAGCCTGCAATAGACTGGGCGAAACCATATCTTTGAATCTACTACTTTACGTACTTCATCATTACAAATGACTTCATATACGCTGGGCTTAGAAGCGGTGTTAAGTGTTTGCATAGGCAAATCTACTTGTACATTTCCTGCGCTGGATTCTTTCTGTCTATACTTTGGCTGGTAGTGACTTTCAGGACTTTATTTTGTATGTCTTTTTGGATATTTAATTGTATTTGTATGGGGTTTTTTTTAAATCAATGCCTATAATTCCATTACAAAGTATTGTTAATTTTGTAACTATTATATTGAGTTCGTGTGGAATTGTGTATTGTTTGAATTGGATATCTATTAGAGTTGCGCCTTGGGATTTTATTACTCCGTGGCCTATTCCTTGAATATTTATTTTTTATCTTCAGGAATTGTATCAAAGTGATCGGAGTTAATTTTGAAAAGTGAAATAACAGCATCAGTGTCGATCAAAAATGTTAAGGTTGTTTTTGTAGCATTGTTTATCAATTTTACAAAAATATTGAGATTAAAATTTTTTGTTTAATTGCAGTTTATTTTTTGATTTTTTTTATTGGTTTGTACTTAATTACCTCTGTTAGGTTTTGGATAGCCTTGGTAATAGTAACCTCTTTGGTTACCGCGACTACTGTTGCGTCTACAATAGTAGACAGTGCCGACGCTTCCAGTAATCTGTGTGCTGTGATGAATATATTTACTCATTGCATCATTAAAATTACTGAAATTGCCTGTTTCTAGTATTAGGCGGACCTTTTCATGTTCACAATTGTGAATCATGGCTGATAAGGACTGTTTGATTGAAAATTTATCAGCACTTACTGGGTCCAAGCCTTCGTCAATATACGCTGCTGCTAACTGCATGCGCAAGTCGTCAATGTCAGTCGTATATTGCGATGCTGTTTTGCCTTTTAGTTTTGTGTTAATTAATTTTGCTTCGATAAGTTCGGAGGATTCTCCTTTGACGTTATCAGTTACTTTATGGATTATTCCTTGAGTTGTTTTCTCATTCTGAACTCATAACTTCAACGGCTAGATCTTCTTGATCTCCTTTAGTTCTATCTGTGATTCTTAACGCTGTCAAGAAGCTATGGAGTGATAGCTTGTTGCCATCAAATTCGGGGCTCGAAGTTGAGATTTGTCTGACATATTGACGATCTTTTTCGACTGTGGACGTCATTATTACCTCGTCGTCTATTTCGATTGTGTGTTTGGTTTCTTGACTTGATTGTAGCCCGATCTGGTCAGTATCCATTAATACTGACTCATCAAATCTGGCTGGTGTGTTTATTATATTCGGGATAAATAGGCTTAAGCTATGTCTCTCCGATATATACCTAAGGTTTTCCCTTAGTCTTTTAACACATCAATTCCTTGCGTTAAGTGCAATTGCGGTAATCTATTTAAATTTGTGTAGATTAGTTCGCGAATATTATTATACGTTTTTATTAAGCATTTAATGTGCCTTGCTTTTGTTATGTTTGGAATCGGTGCACTTTTATTTGGGCACTTAAACGATTTATCAAACTCATTATGGTCTACAATTCTTACACTATTGACCACATTGGCCGTGTTATCGTTTACCTCCTCTGAGCTACCAAACTAACCGATTGTGTACGAATTGTGTATACTCTATATAGGGACAAACAAAAATTGTGCTTGTGCAATTGTGTTTGTGTTCTGTCCCTTATACTACATTAGCATATTATCATTTCCTCAATTGTTTCCTTGTGTAGACGTTGAAACAGTCATTTCATTTGTTTTCTAAATCAAAATTACTTTCTGTTTTCAATTTAAAAGTTGCTTAATTATTGTTCTTTTATTTATTGTTGTAGCGTATATGCCTTATATATATTTTTTTAATAGAGGGCAAGAGCAAAAGAAAAATACCTTATACTGATCTCTTTTTTTTAGTGAAAATTAGTGCAATAAAATTAAAATTTTTTTCATTCTCTTTTTTCTTTTTTTTTTCAATAGAGGGAAAAATGAAAAATTTTCATTATATTGATTTCTTTTTCAAATTAAGTGTAATAGTGGGAAAAATATCAAAATTAAAATTTGGATTTGAATGATTTAAATAACATACATTTATTTAAATCATTCCTACATATATATATTAATTTTTTTTTTATAATGGGAAAAGTTAAAAAAAAAATTTTATTATATTGCTTTTTTTTGGAATTTGAAAAATTAACCTAATTCGTGATAAAGATGAGAAAAAAAAGTTAATTTTGAAAGCAGCTTAGTTGTAAACTAAGCGCCAGAGACGTGGAAAAATTAGTTTTTAGAAGAATGTGGTTGTCTCACAATTCAGCTATACATTTAACTTAATTTAATTTAAAAAAAAATTCTCCAACCACATTTGTTAGTAAGTAGCCTATTTGTTTTTTGTTAGTATTTTTCAACCGGCGTGTTCGCCTCTGGTTGAGTTTTAAAATTTTAAAATTAATGGCAATTAGGCGTATTCGTATTCGCTGCCTAATTGCGTTTCTTCGCTCTTGGCGAAGGTATGTGATTTTATATGCATATATATTTACGCTCTATGTAGCTTTGTCGGTTCCACGTTGTGTGCTCATTGTAGCACTGTCGGATCCTTGGGCGCAACTTGTCGCGTTGGCGGGGCCGGTGCTGGTCGCACAGGCTTATTGTTTTCGGCAAACTGGGCTGGGAGGTTTTGTTCTCAATTGCCTTTGTCTACACCTTAAGCTTCTCCATGTGACTGCTGATCAAACCCGTTGCCTCGCTTTGCTTGTCAATGTAATGTGAATTTGGTGGTGCTGGAAAATCATCGAATATTTTATCCAGCTCCAATTTTGGTGATAAAGCTTCAAGGTAAAGAAGCTCTTCTTTGTTATAACACAATTTTGATGACTGCTGCTGACCCTTGTTGTTCTCTGTTTTGGTTATTTTTCATTCAAATGGAGACGATGATTTAAAAGTGGTATTGGTGTTCGTTACACTGGCCGTCGATCGCCTGACAATTGGCCGATTAGTAGACAATAAAATAGCATTAGTTCCAGTTCTTGTGTAATTTATTTAATTATTAATTTAAATTAAATTTTTTTTTTTTTTTACACATACAGGCTTGTGATCTCAGTCACGGTCGCCATGTAAAAGTTAAAGTATAGATGAAAGACACATCTGTCTTCTTTGGAGGTAGAAATTAATCTTCTCCCCGTCTTTATTTCAAAATTTGACTTAGCCTAAATGTACATAAGTAATTTTGAGTTCTGTCGCTCAATGCAGCGATAAAACGGGAGTATATAGCATGCCATATCCAAATACATATATTGTTAAATATGTATGTATATGCAGAAGGAATATACATACATGCGCTTGGTACCGAATGGTCAAAACGTCATAGTGCTTACGCTGCAGTTCTCACGGTACGGGCCAGTCCACATATAAATGGCTGATCATATTACGGCACTTGACGACGGTTATATTATGTAAAGAAAAAGACAAAGTGTCTCTATGTTTATGCGGTTGATACTCTAATATTAAGTTTGGGCATATGACCACTTTACATTTTGTATACACTACAAGCAAGTGGAAACCAATACCAGGGGAAATGGCAATGGGATCCACACCAACAGATGGTATCGGACTCTTGAAAGATATCAGTTGCTGTACATTAGTCGTAGTTGGACAACTGAGAGTGTTCAAGGCAGCGATAAGAGATGCTGGCGGATCCGCGGATAAGCTCCTAGAGATAGTCTTCTTCCGTTTCGGGGATTCGTTTTGCAGTTTGAAACTACTAAACTGAGTTTCCAACAATGAAAACCCATCCCGAAGCTTTTTAAGACCAGCCGAAACGGTTTTAAATCCTTCACGTATCCGCCTCATGAAAATACGCATTTGCGTTTCAGGCCTGCACCAATGCCTAGACTGTCCTTTACGTTGACAGTGTAACCGGCACACTTAAAGCGCCTTACATTGTCACAAAGCCAACAAAGCAAAAAATCATCCTGGCATTTCTGGGGATGTGGGCACTGTTTACATGAGCAGACTGACATTTTTTTATTGATTTTTATACCCTTGCAGAGGGTATAATAGAAATAATCGTTTCCGACCCCATAAAGTATATATATTCTTGATCAGCATCGAAAGCCGAGTCGATATGACCATGTCCGTCTGTCCGTCTGTCCGTCTGTCCGTCTGTCCGTCTGTCCGTCTGTCCGTCTGTCTGTTTCTTCGCAAGGAATCGAACTTAAATTTTGAGCTACATGAATAAAAGTCATATCATTCTCTTCATTGATGATTTATCTGACACAAGTTTAAGAGTTGGTAGAATCGGACAACTATAAGTTATAGAAAAATAGGAAAGATCAGAGGTACCTCGGTCAAAATGTGAGTTGTTCAAAACAGTTCTTGTGAGAAAAACTTTTTTGTTTTTTAAGATATCTCAACCAAATTTGGCACATAGATGACAATTCTACTTTTACACCTTACCAGCAAGTTTGATTCAGATCGGATAATAAACACCGACATAAATCAATAAAATCAATAATTAACCCCCATCAGAAAAAGTATGTTTTTGTGAGAAAAACTTTTTTGTTTTTTAAGATATCTCAACCAGATGAGAATTATACTTTTACATCATATCAGTAAGTTTGAATCAGATCGGATAATAAACACCGACATAAATCAATAAAATCAATGAATCAACCCCCATCAGCATCAGTATGTTTGCATATGCAGCCAATTAAATACGTTTATATTTGCTTTTATATATTCGTACACAAACAACATACATGGAAACATACAAACATACAAACATACACACATACATATATGCGAACACGTGCTTGAAAAAACTACAAGCTGAGTGCGAAACAGAAAGAGACGGAAAACTATTTGTATTGTGTTGTTGTTTTCTAGAATTCGTCAGAAACTTTAGAGAGCGAGAAGCTGGACGCTTGCAATGTATACCGAAATAGCGTGGCCCCGAATTTAAAGTTTGGTAGCGCAATAGGTAGAGATCGTTTCTGGGAGTGATGGGAGCGGAGGTTCAACTCCGGCCGTTGGCAAACTCGAAATTTTTGTTACTGATTCTTTTCTTGGTTCAAATTTTTTTTTAAATTTTATATTTCCAATTTTTAAAATATATTGAATCCGATATGACGGAGAAAGTAATCAATTAATCTGCAAGGAGTATACAAACTTCGGCACGGCCGAAGTTAGCTTCTTTGATATTTATTAATATAAATATTAATAATGCAATAAAAATATTAGAGTTTTTTTTTTAATTTTTTATAAAAAGCCGTATACGAACCCAAAGTTAACACAAGGGTTAAGCTGCTGCAATTTCCACTCAAAAAGAAAAAGAAGAGTTAATATATTTCAGAGTGCGCAACATTAACTGAGATCCCGAACGCGAGATTAAACGACGTGAGAATAAGGGGCGCTATCATATGGCAATACGTAGAAGGAGAAAAAAAAAACGAAATTAAAGAGCAAGAGTTCAAGGCAGCACACAAACAACACAACACAAAAATAAGCGGGAAAGCGCGAGTGCATGCAAAACAAAGCGGAGACAAAAATCAAAGAATATTCATGAACAACAACAAAACTTTTTCGGTTTTGTTGTTAGTTTAAAAGCACAAAGTAAAATAGCTTTGATTTTATGCTTCGCAACAAACAAAAAACGAGACAGTTTACACTGTGGTGCACAAGAATATTTATAGTTTTAAGTAAAATAATTTAAAAAAATAGACCGAATGATTTCAAGGGAGAGCGCCAAAAAAACACGACCAGCTAGGTTGCACGATATCGTTATTTAGTCCATCTATATTTTTCAACGGGTACGCGGCTTTTTTGTCGCCTGATCGACCTGCTGTGCATCTAGACAAAGGCGGTTCTTGTCGGGATTTATCACTAACGTGATCGGATGACTCCAGGTTCCTTCGCTTTCCTTAATGGCTCCCAAACGTAGCATCTTGTCCCATTCCTCATATATGAGTTTTTGTTTTGCTGAAGATATCGGGTAGTGTCGGGCTTTTACTGAAACGGCTACTTCACCAACTCTATTTAGAGCTGCACCAATGATGTCAGTAAATCTTGCAATTCAAACGTCATGAAAGAATCTTTTACTGCAGTCAGTTGCTCCTCCTATTCGCGACTTAGTTGATGGGGATCACGACTAATTTCCGCAGCCTCTCGTATTTTTGCCTCCTCGCTTGTACTTGCTCCGAAGATTTCAGCGGCTAGATCGATCGAATATATATGGTGTCAGAAACCGGCTCACCACCTAAGGCCAACCTTTCCCTCTTTCCACAAACAAAATTATTTTACTGCATCTTTATTTTGGTTCTTCACCTTTTTATATATATAATTTTTACATATAGTCTTAAAACTTAAATATTAATTAATAATACAATTACGTATTTACTTAAGAAATTTAGGGGAGGGTAGAAAAAAGGTGAAGATGACGGTGGGTGTAGGAGTTACAAGGTGATTTACATTTCTATATAGTCGGAGCTCTATCAATACAATTCGGATTTTTGCATTACGGCCGAAACGAGAGCTTAAAAAACATCCTTTATCATGACGATATGTAATTGGGCATCGTGATGCGAACACAATTTGGCGCTTTCCGTTAAAGGTATTTGCATTGTGGTCACGTCCAGCGATGACTTCGAATGCAGACTCCGACGAGTGGTCATTAGAATATTGACGCAATCTTCGGCCAATATGGGAAAGGTTTCTGCAAATCGTACTATCGCTGTTAATACGTTACGCAGAAATTTGCACTTGGCGGATGAGGTAAACAGCGATACTGTTGTTTGCATGACATTCAGACACAACTTGGATACCCCTAGACTCTTTGGTATTGAGTAGTTAAGCACTAAGATGTGAGGTAAGCTCAATAGTAAATATCTGTTTGTCCATTTCGGTCACATTAAGGAGTTTGTGAACGAAATCAATGCAAATATGCATCGATGGCCACAATCATGGGTATAACGGATTTTGGATAGGTTTGGAAATGCCTTAATTTTACTAGTGAAGGTTCCGAAATAAAAGCCTATGTACCAATCATACCCTGAATTTCTCGCATTTCTAATTGTGACACACGATCATCCTCCTCATTCGACATATATTCCAGAACCTCGAGTAGAATGTTAACAGCAACACTTTCCTGTGATGCAATTAGAGTAGTTTTGAGTTCTTCCCGATCGGCATCCATCTGGACAAGACCATTCACTTGCTTCTGTTGCATACGAATATTCAAACAGGTCTTGGATGCTGCCAGGCTACCCTTCAAGATGCGCACCAATATCATAAGCAAACAAGGCGAACAAAACACATATGTTGGGCAGCTGAGCACTTCCATGGGCTTGCAAAGACTTTCTTTAGCAAAAGTTCGACGACTTATAGAGTCCGTTGTCCTGTAATAGCCCTTAGTGTCATTATCCACAACGTTGTGGGTAACACGACATTTAATCTTAACTAGAGATCATTGTATAGATCCTTTATATATCGTGGGACTGATTTCTCAAAGATAATACACAGGAATACACTTATGGTCAGAGGCGGCTTTGTGTTGACCGTGTCCAGGGCTTGAGATAGAATTTCGAGCTTCAGGTCAACCGTTACCATTTCAAGCTGGTTTGGACAGCAACCATTGAACAGATAATTCTCATCCAGCCAATTATCTACCATGCTCAGATGTTGTAGAATTAACGATTTAGACATCTTGGGAAAATCCATGCTCACCAACGTATCACTTCTTTACTACGAGATTGGGAACATCATCATTGGTGTAAAGGTATAAAAGAAAACAAATTGATATCCTTCCCACTCAAATTTGTTTTGGATGTTTCTTCTATTCTTTCTTTGATTAGAAAGTGATGCCTACTTAATTTATAGATGCCGACGATAACCACAATTTCGGCAAATATTAACATCTCAAAAAACAAAATAAAGACACGTGGGACACGGTGTTCATATTCCCAAAAAGGATTGTTAGCCCAGGTGTAAGGACTACGCAGAATAGAGGTAACATAAAGTAGATCAGTCGAAAATGTAATTATGTATATATAGGAAATCTAATAAAAAAAACCAATTGATTAAATGGGCAATAATTAATAAATAAGTAAGATGGTTAAATAATTAGTATGCAAATAAATACATATGTTGAATTGTGGATAAGTAAATAAATTAATGAACGAAAGACTACATAAAAAAAATAACTATCGATGGACAAACAGTTATTTATATCTATGACTAGGAGTCAAAAAATTTGACAGTAACTTAAGTGTGGCATTTATCGGCTTTGCCTACGCTGCAGCCTCGAGTAACGATCCGAGAACTGCAGAGGTAAGGTGTTCAGTAGGTGTATATATATCTATACATATCCATATATAAATGGATGCGGCTAAAAACTTTATCAGACCACCCGCATGTCTTAGTCTTTATAAAAATTTATCACACGACCCCTCTTCTCGAAAACATTTACACCTCCTGGTTGGCCAAATGGACTCAACTCAATGTGTAAGTAATTTTTTGCTTTGGGTTCGTCTTGCGCCTTTAATAATTCCGTTACTAACTAACTTGCTCCCCTTTTTTCCTTTTTTTATTTCTTCGTTGTCTTCGGGAATGCCCCTCGCGTGCGATTAACACATCCGCCCACCATTAAAGTTAAGTTTCCGTTTAAGTGTCACAATTTCATGCAGTTTACTACCGATCCGACTCCTTATTTTGCACTTTACCAATTTTTTTTTAAATTACTTAGCATGAAGTAAAAGTAAACAGAGTAAATAAATAGCCTTTCGTAGATGGCTCAGTTTGTAATCTTCCATCATCTGCCTAAATAGACACAAACTGATTGCCATTATCGCAATGCATCAGCATAATCAACCTTCCGCGGATCTAAGCAAAGACGGTTTTTGTTGGGCTTTATTACTAACGTGACCGGATGACTCCAGGTTCCTTCGCTTTCCTTAATGGCTCCCAAACTTAGCATCTCGTCCCATTCCTCATATATGAGTTTTTTTTTTGCTAAAGATAACGGGTAGTGTTGGGCTTTTATTGAAATGGCTACTTCTACCAACTCTATTTACATCTTTTAGCTTTCCGTGGAATTTAACTTCCACCCGAACTCTTCCTATTAATTTTGGTTCTAAACCGCTAGCAGTGGGCACATAATATATATGGTTTCCAGAAACCGGTTCACCACCTATGGACATCCTTTAGCCATTATACTTTCCGAGGCACCCGAGTCTAATAGTTCGCGAATCATTCTATTTTGGATTCCGATTGCCGTAGCCGTTTATGGAATTGCCATTTGTTCCCATTTTCTTTGTCGGTACCACTCCCCGTCCTTACGGACAATCCTGGAAACCAACGTCATTCCATCCAAGATATTGTTGTCGAAGATCCGATTGCTCATCACCATACTCTTCCTCAGCTTGTCCTCGTATGAATTATTTCGCCTTTGCAGAGAGCTTGTGCTGCCAGTTGTTTTTAATGCTTCTCCCCCTAGTTCCACCGGCTGAAGCTCTGATCTTCGAAGCGTGCCCGGTTGGTGCTCGCTCTTTCGCTGATTTCCCGGACCACACTTTGGGGTGATGGTATTGGGTTGCCCGAAATTATTACAAACTACGCCTCTTTCAATGTAAACGTGCCTCGAATTTTGACAGTTCCAACAGACCAATGTCCGTTTCGCTGCCTGCATACCGATTTCTTCCACTGAATTTTCTCCGTTTACTTGATTCGGGTCATCGATTCTGTTCGCCTCATCGGTACTTCATATCCCTTGTGACCTTTTGCTTTTTAGACAGTTTAAGCGGTTTTTCAGGCTTCCCAATTCTCCGGTGACTTAGTTTGCAGCAACAACCAAAACTACTCCGATGCGTCCACGAACAAAAAATTATCAAAAGTTTTTAAAGAGTGCAAAGAGACAAAAAATATAGAATTCCAAAAAAAAAAAAACTGAACTAAGTGCAAGTGAATAATACAAGTCCTAGAAAAAAAATGAATATCTTAGAGTGAAGTGTGTGAAAGCCAAGGCATGGAGCGCAGGTGAGTGAAAAAAAGGACAGGGTGGGGGATGCTAGCTCGGGCTGCTCAGTAGATTTTCGGTATGGTAGATAGTAGGAGAAGTTAATAAAAATCAATAAAAATTAAATCAAAAATCTTACAAATAGATATCAGTGCCTCTGTTCTTTTTTATGGCCACGGGTGACACAACTTCTTCAACCATCAACCTCTTCTTGCTCCGCCAAAACTCGGTAGACAGGGTAGTTAGTTCATCATCCTCAAGGATGCACTAAGTGAACAGCTTTCCATCTCAATATTATGTATTTTATGTAAACTTAATCTATACGGTGGATAGTTAGGTGAATCAATCTCCGGGTGATACCCTAATTGATTTGAAGGAGATTCCCTATTCACTAAACGTAGAAATTGTTGTTATATATTGTAAGCTCAAGTGATTCATAGTGTGGACGGATTTAAGAGAATCAATCTCCGGGTGATACCCTAATTGATTTCTTAGCAGATTCCATACTGATCATGTATAGAGATATCTTCATATAAATCAATCTCCGGGTGATACCCTCATTGATTTTAAGGAGATCCTTTATTCACTGAACGTAGTAATTGTCGTTATGTGTTGTAAGCTGAAGTGATCCACACTGATCACGTATAGAGATATCCTCATCTAAATCAATCTCCGGGTGATAACCTTATTCATTTAAAGGAGATTCGCTATTCCTCAAGTCTTAATAATTCTTGTTATGTTTGGTAGTCTATCTTTCCCTTTCTTATTACCACTACCCTTCCTTAAGTGATATGATTCTAGTGTTACAACAAATGAGTCGCCCATCCTCCACGTTGAGTTGACTCCCTCAGTGCAATTTTCTGGTCTCGGTATTTTTTTTACAAATTTTCTGTAATATAAAGGCACTGGGAAGACTGAGATATGTACCCCGGCCGGAATACTTCCTTACAGATGGCGCCCGAGATTTCAAAAATATGTTTCCATCTTATGTCATATACCTGCTTTTATAAATATAATTTCAGGCTAACACCTGAGTGAAATAAAGACTCACCGTAACCTATACGCTAATATTTACCGTAATAAATAAAGTTATATTATTGTAGTTGTTTGTTTTCTGAATTGCCGGCAATATGTGTGATTTGTTTTTATATGTATATTCCAGGAATTAAGTGACTTGACCACTTCCAAATATATATATTTTGTCGCTACAACAATGTTATCATATTCGTCTACCATGCCTGGATTTAAACAGTCAACGACAGAACTAACTACAGAACCATCGACAGAGTGAATCATATTTTTTTAGCAACGTCTCGGTAGAGTATCCAGTAGAGTCATCGATAGAAACTTAGATTTTAAACAGTCAATGACAGAACTAACTATAGAACCATCGACAGAGTGAATCATATTTTTTTAGCAACGTCTCGGTAGAGTATCCAGTAGAGTCATCGATAGAAACTTAGATTTTAAACAGTCAACGACGGAACTAACTACAGAACCATCAACAGAGTTAATCATAATTTATTTTAGCAAAGTCTCGGTAGAGTTTTCAGTAGTGTCATCGACAGAAACTTAGATTTTAAACAGTCAGCGACAGAACTAGCAACAGAACCATCGACAGAGTTAATTTCTAGTTAAGTTTTGGTAGAGTATTTAGTAGAGTCATCGACAGAAATTTAGATTTTTAAACAGTCAGTGACAGAACTAGCAACAGAACCATCGACAGAAATCGTAGATACATATTAAGTTTCCACGGAGGTATCTATGCGTGTGTCCACTTTGCCAAATAGAAATTCGTACCATGATCAGCTACGCTTAGGTACAGTCGCATCAAGCCATAAAGAACGGAGGAAGCAAAGGAAAAAAAAGAAGGAAAAAAAACCACGTGTTCGATGGGTAGCTCATTTAGAAGCGTAGCAACGGTAATACCAGACCCGTTATAGAGTAGTAGCTATCATTTTCCTCTTACTCACACTGGATCACTTCAGAGTACGAGCAGAGCGGTGTCCCACTGGCGTACCCTATTGGTCCACGACCCCAGCGACCTGCCTTAGCAATCTGCTTGTAGGGCTGTGAGAACACACCCGCAGGCGAAAACCGAGTTACTTAGGTTAGAAATAGCTGAACAATAACGAGAACAAAAAAAATTTCTACAGTACCCCAAGCCCAATAAATAGAAATGATAATCAAATGATAATCAAACATTTGGAGAGTTCACTTGCAGCAGTCATAGAGTACACATCGTAGGGAGACCACTTTCAGCAGCCATCGAGTAAGCATCAACAACCGTCCAATCCTAGCAAAGGCATCGAACAAGGATCAAGAGTGAAATATCAACAAGGATCTACGCAACTAAGGTCCAGGATAGTCCATCAGTAAGAACGTCAATCAGGATATAGACATTAAACATCTACAAGGATTTCTTTCCCAGAAACCGAGTATACTCGGTCACCAGAGAATATATCAACAAGGATATTGAACAGGAATTTGAACAAGGATTTATTCAAAGGATACCAAGTATGCCCGGTCATCAACGAAAACATCAACAAGGATATTAACCAGAATATCAACAAGGATTTATTCAAGGGACACCAAGTATACCCGGTTACCAGAGAAGATATTAACTAGGATATTAAAGTAGTATAGTTAACCCAAAATCCAGCAGTTATTCCAAGGAGTCCTAGTACACCAGAGAGACGAACCATCTAAGACAGTGCACAGTGGCAGATTTTACGAAAATAGCGGCAGAAAGTAAACTATGGTGCACATCGACTTGAAATTTGGTAGACCTGATCATAGCTATTTTTGCAAATTTCGGAAAAAATTTGAGACAGATCTTACCACGCCCACCCATACCGCACATATTAGTCATGTACAAAAATTAAAACTTTTCATAACGAAAATTGAATTATTTATTATTTACGCTAAAACTCTTCTGCTTCAAGTTCAAAACAATACATGTTTAAGTTTTCCTCATCCGAATCTGAATCTGCTTCATGTTTAGTATTTACCAAATCATGGTTTTCTTTCAGAAAAAGATTAGGTTCAGCAAGAAGTGCTCATATACTTGGCGGGAATTCTTTATGTTTTTTAGAAATTTTATTAAAAAAAGATTTACTAGAAAGTAATGGATCTGACGAGTCGATTGCACGGTGATACATGTGCTCCATATTATTGACATGACATGGCTCTAAAACCAGTTTTCGAAATAAACGACTACTGTCCTCACTATAAGTTAATCTTGGGAGTCCAAACGAACATCCTCCTCTGTTAATATGCAAAACCATTTTAGAATCGAGGAACTTTTGGTGTTGTTCCTTAAATTTTTCGATCTTCCTTGGGCATTTAGGTAAATACTTCTTTATATAGGATACAAAGTTCGATATTTTTTTCTAATTTCCACCATTTCAAGAGCCTCAATATTTGTGGGCAGTTTTTCGATGACCCAATTTGAAATTGGTTCATTTTTGCGCCCGCTGTCAATCCAAACTTGCAACAACTTCGAATGAATAAATTCTAGGTTGTCTGCAACATGGACAAATATTTCAAAAAGGCGCAAAAATGATCAATTACATTATGTTAAGAACATTCAAATGAACATATGTAATTGCATTGTTACTTGCGAGTAGCAACAAGAAGCTTACAACTTCAACTCCACAAAACACATTTTGTTTAGGTTACATTTTTCTACGAAACTTCACCAGCAAAAACACATAAAACGAAGGACAAAACACACAAATAGAAACAAATGGCTATTAATTTTAAAATCTACATACCCTGATAAACGTGTTCCATATTTTATAATTGTTTTTGCTTTTTTAACATAAACAACAAAAATTAATAGGGCAACAGCTGACTTTCAAGGGTCGCAGATATACTAGGGTTGCATAAAAAAATATAACCTTATCTAATAAGGTGAGACATTCATTTATTGGAAAAAATTCTAATAATTTTATATTGGTTACTTTTTTTTGACTTTCTGTCGCTGTTTCTGTAAAATCTGTCACAGCAGTGGAGGATTATTTTCTACTTACAGTCAATATTAAACATGATTACCCTTGGGAGTAAAATGGATCACCTATTGCCGTAATGCGGAGTTGGAATCATTTTGCACAGAATTTGGACTGGCCTCTGGCGGAACTGTCCAGGAAATGCGCAGCCGATTTTCCAGCTTTGCATCCCGAGTGCCCGTCTATCGGAACTGGTGGCGCAATACGGACAGGTCCCAAATACAGAGAAGACCCTAGATATAAAACCTCGTTCTCGCTCGATCCCACCAGCTAAACCAGAAGAAAAGGATTCTCCGGTACAACTAAAAATCTTTAAGTATCATGATACGCTAGCCAAGATTCTAGCTCCACCGGCACTACCGACTAGTTCAACGGGTATCACATTGGATGTTCCCCAAGCTAGCATAGCAACCGGTTCTCTCCTTCAATAGGTAGAAAACGCGAACTATGCGAACGTAACGGAGAAAATTGCCAAGAGGAGAATTATTTTCGACGGATCTGCGGACCCCCTCTACTTTTTGGAAAAGGTGGAGACCAGAGCCGCTACTAACCTAATTGACCCCGAGTGTTTGCCTCGGATGATGTCCATCTTATTCACTGGACGAGCAGAAGGGTGGTGGCAAACTTGTGATCTAGTAGACGCATCGTGAACAAGTTTAAGACGAGAATTCTAGGAGTCTTTCCTGCCCCCCAGATATTTCGAGCCATTGGAGGATGCTATTCGCGCACGAAGATAATGGATCGGCGATACTTTTAAACGGTATCTAGTTGATTTACGGCTTATTATAGCCGATTATACGCCCACACAAGAACTTGATCTACACACGACGAATTGAGTTCCGGGATTAAAGTGAACTGACCAAGTTGATAGTAAACTTCGAGACCATAAGGAATATTCATTCGACGGGTTACTCCACCGGACGTTTTCCGCAGTCTAGCCAGCCAGCAACGTCCCCTGATATGCCAGTATAGTTCGCCGGGAGTAACCTAAACGACACCCATAGATCCTGAAGTGTGGTCCGATCGTCAAGGGAAACCGGCCCCAACAACGCAGCCATATGTCAACTAGCCGAAGTTCCAGTGGATACTCGTGTGGCCTGCGGTAATTGCAGTGAAACTGGTCACATTGCGAGACAGTCTCCAAATCAAAGAAGGCTTTTCTGTTGGCAATGTGGCAAAAGGGGTGTCCGCACAATCGATTGTTGCAGGGGATTGCGAAACGCCAGGCGCGTTCGCTTGCACGGGGACCAGACGAAGGAAGCGCCAAAACAACCCCAAGCTCGAAGCGAAGCTATCGGGAGTTTTACATGCCAGTCTTAAGCCCAACAAGTTGGCTCAACGGAAGACTGAAGGCAAGTTCGCACAACTATCAATTTGGCGGACGGATCCGAAAAGGAAATCTCCCAGGCCATCAGGTAAGAGGTGAGATAAGGAATACAAACAGCGACAGTGTCGATGCTGGCGTTGTCAGGTATCATGGATCATCTCATCTTGGGCACTGACTTCCTACGTGACATGCGAGCCACCATTGCTGCATCAATCGGGTGAACGTTCCCTCAGAGATACAGCTATAAAAGAGGCTCCCTCGACTTTTGCATTCCGTCCAGGAAATGACAACCAAAGAGAAGAAACCACAGCTGTATCATTCTCTACTTAAAGAGAACCGAAGCAAAAACCTGATTTTATCCGAAGTTCAGTGTTACTTCCACCCGACTACTGAACAATCCATTCCGGAAGCCTACCGAGTCAAATCCCGTACCCGCCTCTACGAAAATCCCTACTACAGCGACACATTTAGCAGTGCTCGAAGAATCGTAGCCGATAACAGAGTTTTCCGAATCACCGCTGTCCGAGAGCCTCGATGAGGATCCTAAGTTTCACTCAATGGTAACAGAGTTCCTAGCGAAGGAGCTACCTAAAATGCGACGGGAATGAAAAAATCAATGACACCGTGGATTAACTATCACAGGAGGATCGAATTGAACCCTCGAAGATACCTCACAGTGCACCGATTGTACTGGTAGGTAAGAAAACAGGAGACGTGCGGATGTGTATAGATTTCCGACAGCTCAATGCACAATCTATACGAGTGCTTATCCCATGCATTATTTACTTCCTGGAGAAGTTGAGAAACGCCAAATTTATCTCGACGTTGGATCTCAAGAACCCACTGGCAAATCCCTCTGGCAAAGACAAGCCGCGAGTGCACAGCTTCACCGTTCCCGGTCGTGGGCTTTACCAATGCAAGGTGAAGCCTTTCGGACTCCATTCCGCTGCAACGTTCCAGCGTGCGTTGGACAGTATGATTGGACCCGGAATGAATTCCTTCGCATTCGCACTTAGATGACACAATCGTCGTCAGTAGGTCGCTCGAAGAACATATGAATCACTTGCGAAAAGTTTTCCGACGCCAAAAGATAGCCGCCGTGCGAGAACTGGCCCCACCGACGAACGTACGTAAACTTGAAGGGTACCGAATCACTGAAGTGATAATAGATCATCAGGCCCTTAAGTGGGTCAACTCCATTGATAACCCCACAGGACGTATCGCTCGCTGGGCAATCGAGTTGCAGCAGAATGACTTCGATATTCAATATCGCCGAGGAAAGTTAAACGTCGTGGCAGACGCCCTTTTTCTCCAACCATTAGAAGTACTGCAGTCGATACAAGAGGCCATCCCACAGTGTCCGTGGTGGCGGAAACTTAAGCAGCAAGTAGAAAAATATCCGGAACAGGTTCCAGACTACTACTATGGAGGTGTACAACTTTATCGTCGGCGGAATCAACATCGCAAAGAAGATGATTCAATACCATGGAAGCTATGTGCACCAGTGGAACATCGACAAAGAATACTCAAAGAATATCACGACGCACCTACAACTGGCCATTTAGGGATAAGAAAAATCGCCATTCGAGTGGCACAAAAATATTACTGGCCTGGAGCATTCAGTGATGTTGCTAGTCACGTGAGGAAGTGCATGCAATGACAAAAGTACAAGGCTAACCAACTGAAGCCAGCAGGAAAAACGTTTACCCGCCAAGTCAAGGAACCTTTTATCATAGTGTCGTTGTCTCTACAACGAGCTTTTTCGTTGCCTTTAAGAATCTCTGATCAAATTAAGAAAGGTTCAATAAATAAACGTTATACATTTTATTTGTGCACGGCACCCTTTTAACTTTAAGTATTTGAAACGGAGTAGCCACGGGCAGTTGCGATTGCTTCATACAGAGAACTGAAAAACTTTTCTAAAGCATCAGAGGGCCGCAACGACGATCTGCATTAGAAGTCGGTATAGCTAAGTCGCTCGTGCTCTCTTATCAGATGATGCAAAACACATAACTTTTAAGCTTAAGTAAATTCATTGCTGCTGGCTCAAACACATAGTTTATAGCGACTTCGTTGGCCCCCTACTACGGTCCAAGCAAGGTAATACCATCCCCCCCCGGAAAGCCACTGCGGCTGCGCTCAAAAGCGCAGTATCCTCAGTGTCCCACTGAAGGATAAAATGAAGCTCTCGGACATCGCCCACTTCGACCCAGGGCGAAATCCATGTCCGTTTCTTAAGTTCCTTTTTTTTAGTTATACTGGTTGAACCATGAATTCCAATATATTTTTTCGTAATTTATATTTTTATAATTTTAAGATTAGTTAGTAGCTAATTTTCATAAATTTCTCTAAATAGGTTTAATTTGTATTTCTCTAATTATATTCTAAATCCCAAAGTTGGAACTAGTTTTTCTTTTAGCTTCACTACTGCGCATCACTGCCAAAGCTCATCCATATACACTCACCTACAAGCAACCGTTCGAATCCACACGTATACAAACAGACGCTACGCATGCCGACTGACTGTCGCCAAAATTACGCAGGCGTCTATGCAGCTAACTTTTGGAGTTAACTGTACGCATCGTAGACACCGACGCTTAAGTGTGGCATTTATCGGCATTCCCTCACTTTGTCTACGCTGCAGCCTCGAGTAACGATTTGAGAACTGATTTTCCTCCTGATCATATGGATGGAAACTACTTTTCTTTTTATTGCTACTACCACGCTTTTAGGAGGCGTCCATTTAGATCCACGCGGTTTCCATGATTATCGACAGATAATCGTTAGTTTCTGTCTTTTTCTTTTATTTTTTCTCTTATTGGCTTTGCGTAATTAGCAAGCAAAAGTACACATGTCAGCAATAAGGGGCGAAATGTAGCAGATCGGACATTTATCAAGAAATACTTCATATATTTATATATCCATATATGAATCGAAGCGGCCAAAGACACGCTCGGACCATCTGCATGGATAAGGTCTGGCGATTAGACTTACACCTCGTGGTTAGCTAAATGGACTCATTAAAATGTCTACATTTATTTTTTTCTTTCGGTTACTGAGTTTATTATTTTTACTAAAAACTTATTCTTCTTTTTTCCTTTTCCTATTTCTACGCCGTGTTCGGGAATGCAACTCTCGTGCCATAGGGAGAAAACATGCACTACAACCAGGACTATGCCTGGCCAGCACTCGACCGAGGATACTAAACCACTAATACTAACCAATAAATATCTTCTAGAATGGCTGACATGTTCTTACATCCTTCCCAATACCAGGTATTGGGCCTATCTATAGACTTCGTCTCCTTCCACACAACGTACATCCGAATGTAATCTCTCACTTGGATTACGAAGGTTCTAATAAAGTGATGATGCCTACCGGCTGTGCCGAGAAAACTCCTAAACTCTCCCGTGCATTTACCGATTAAAAATTCACCGATTGTTTTTACCTTACTGGAATCGGTTCTCAACATACCCTCACCAATTACGAACCCTAAATCTATAAAAACTTGCCCTGGGAGGCTGGACGGAATAATCTTGTCCATCAGGCAAACACTGCGTCTGGCCAGCATTGAATCACCAAAAGCCTTGCTTTAAAACCTAGCTGCTAATGAAGACGGTCGTGCTGATTTAAAATCCATCTATACTTTGCAAGGGGTACGCAGTTTTTTGTCGCCTGTTTGACCTTCCGTGCATCTAGACAAAGGCTGTTCTTGCCAGGATTCATCACTAACGTCACCGGATGACTCCTGGGTATTTAACTTTCCTTAATTGCTCCCAAAAGAAGCATCTCGTCCAATTCTCTCATATATGAGTTATTGTTTTGCTGAAGATATCGGGTAGTGTCGGGCTTTTACTGAAACGGCTACTTCTACCAACTCCATTTAGAGCTGCACCAATGATGTCAGTAAATCTTGTAATTTAAATGTCATGAATGAATCTTTTACTGTTGTCAGTTGCTCCTTTTATTAGCGACTCAGTTGATTAGGATCACGACAAATTTTTGCAGCCTTGTTTCTGCCTCCTCGTTTGCTTCGAAAATTTCAGGTGCTTGATTGAATCCTTAACAAAAATCGACTCGAAACCGAAGCGCCGTCACCGTCTTTAAAATTGCCGTTTGTTGACATTTTCTTTTATGGAAACTCTCACTGGCTTTGCGTATACTCCTTGAAACCAACGTCTCTCTTTCCAAGAAATTAATGTTGCAGATCCGATTCCTCGTCAACATACACTGCCTAACTTTGGGATGACGGTATTAAGTTGCACGTAGTAGCATCAAAATGTGCCACGCTCTGACGAAGCTGTCCATGTAAACGTGCCTCGGTTTTTTATAGATCCAATACACCAATGTCTAATTCACTTACTGCATGTCAATTTCTTCCACTGTGGAATCTCCATTTGCTTGATTCGGGTCATTGATTCACAGATCAGTTCACCTCATCGGTACTTCATATTCCTAGTGACCTGTTGCTGTTTAGCCAATTCCTCCGCAACTCGGCATTCCTCAAGTAGATGTTTAGCAGTATGCGCCCTTAAGAAAAACACCCACTGCTTAAAAGGCTCATGACGAGACTTCTTTACAATACTGCGACCGCGGTTCCATTCACTCTTGCTGCAAGAAAGAATTTTTATTCAAGAAAATTTTGTTTTTTGCAACGTAGGTAACGTCTCTACTGGGGTCCGCCGGCAATGGTTAGTGTCGGGATGGCATGTGTTGAGTAAAGGCAAATCCGACTGGATTGTGTTGCTCTCACCCCGGAAACTCGATCGGCTACCCCCAGGCATACCATGGGTTAGTTTACCTGAGTCACTAAAGATTGTTGCGATCCCGCACAAAACGCTTTTCTGATCCCTAGCCTTTCCTGGAGCTTACTCAAGCCATATTTCAGATCCTAGTCGGTTTTCCTGTTCATTATATCCCACATCTCCTGCTTCAAGTGATCTTGCGAATTTGTGAGTAATGCCTGAACTTGTACCCTATTGACGAAATTATTTGTCTCAACCATTTCTTTCGTCGCCTGCTCCTCTTTAGGCCCGAGTGCCGTGTTCGAAGGTGTCGCTCTTGATACTTCTTCCAAGAGACACTCTTTTCTTTTGGGATTGCACCCTGTGCTTGCTAAGTTGCCATCTGTTGTAACAATAAAGGAAGCTGTACCGCATTTTGAGTCGTGAACAGAGACGGAAGATGCTTTTCTCCCTTATTATTCATTAATGTATAGTTTTGTTTCTTTCCCTTCTTTTTCTTTTATTATTTTTAAATGACTGTGCTATATTTTTTCTATATATATATTTGTAATCTTTCTTGAACGACCTTTGTAGTAGACATTAAACTCCTTTACACACGATTCCGTAGTCCGATGATTTGCCTGATTTGCCGTGGTCGTGGACAATTCAAAGTCCACTTTTCCACCGTTGGGCACCATTTATTGTTATGGACCTACTGCTGGTCCCTCGTGTGGTGGTCTTAGAGCCCACACCGGCTAACTCTATACATAATGCACAACAACAAACTTATTCTCTCTTTGACTGGTCCGACAAGATTTTCACATTTTATTACACTTTACTTTACATTCACTTACAGAATCTGGCAAAGCCTTACTGGCTGCGACTTTCATATGTCATGAGGCATGAGTTTGGAATTCGACTTCCCCTCCCATTCATGTGACATTCAGTCGGAACATCAATTCACAGGTCAGTCAACCCTCCATCCCCATTCCCTACAAGTCATCTTACCGCACGTCTTTTAATTGCTCCTTTTCCCCAAACAAATTATTCTACTGCATCTTCATTTCGTTTCTTTCCCTTTTTTATACATATGTAATTCCTAATACTACTATTCATATAATATTACTACTGAAAAATTAATTTCCTTTCTTTTTTATTCGTTTTAAACTTAACGACTTAGACATCTTGAGAAAATCCGTAATCACCAATGTATCACTTCTTAGTACGAGATTAGCAACATCATCGCTGGTTTAAAGATATAAAAGGAAACAAATTAATATCCTTCCCACTCTCATTTGTTTTTGTTGTTTATTTTATTTTTTCTTTGATTCCACGGACGACTATCTAATAAAGCTCTGATAGGGGGTTCAAATATAAAGATGCCAAGGATAATCACAATTTCAACGAATATCATCACCACAAAAAAGGAAGCAAAGACACGTGGGACACGGCATTCACATTCACAGAAAGGATTGTTTTCTATTAAGGAGCTAACCAAGGAGTGTCGAAGACGCAGAATAGAGGTAACATAAAGTAGATCAGATGCAAATGTAAATATGTATATATGAAATCTTATAAAAAAACAATTAATTAAATGGACAACAATTAATAAATAGGTGAGATGGTTAAATTATAATTATGCGAATAAATACATATGTTAAATTGTGGACAAGTAACTAAATTAATGCATAAAAGACTGTATAAGGAAAATAACGCTCGAAGGACCAACAGTTATTTGAATCTATGACTAGGAGTCAAAATAATTTACGAGTAACGATTCGAGAACTAATATTCCCTTGATGATTTGGATGGAAACTACTTCCTTATTTTTAGTTTTGTTCTAGTTTCTGTCTTTTCCCTTTCCTTTGTGGCGAGATGCACATTAAGCAGCGAAAACTACGTATATGTATATATCCATATGCGAATGGATGCGCCCAAAACCTCAATCCGACCAACCGCATGGAGTAAGTCTGGCCTTTGTGGAGATTTAGCACACGATCGGTAAAAAAAAATCGTATGAGGATATCGGGACCTCCCCATCTCGAGAAGATTTACTCCTCGTGAACGGCACATTTTTTGCGCTCTCACTTTAAATCATTCAGTCTATTTGTTTAATCATTTTACTTAAAAATATAAATATTCTTGTGCACCACATTACAAACTGCCTTAAGATCTCGCTTTTTGTTTATTGCGATGCATAAAATCACAGCTATTTTACGTTTTTGTTTTCATCTAACAACAAAACCAAAAGAGTTTTGTTGTTGTTTATGAATATTCTTTGATTTTTGTTTTCGCTTTGTTTTGCATGCACTCGCGCTCTCCCGCTTATATTTGTGTTGTGTTGTTTGTGTGCAGCCTTGAACTCTTACTCTCTAATTTCGTTTTTATTCTTTCTTACGTATTGGCAGTGATAGCGCCTGTTATTATCGTGTCGTTTGATCTCACGTTCGGGATCGTAGTTAGTGTTACGCGCTCTTAAATTAAAGCTTACACTGTTCAGGCCATTGCCGATATGTTTGCTCCTCCTCAACCTATTCCTCATCGGAATATTATGGGAACCTTTCGTATTCTTATCAGTTAAACAGGTCTAATGGTATTTTCAATCCTTTCTTCGATGAAAGTACGCTTCTTACCTTGCTTAAGTAAATTAAACCTGTATACTCACCGGGGCCTAAAGGGATTCTTGGGTGTGTACTAATATTTTGTGCTGATTCTTTATGCAAGCATATTCACAAGTTATTCTCCTTGTCTATTGAAACGTCCTCTTTCCCGATTATGTGGAAGGAATCTTTTATCATTCCTCCCCACAAAAATGGTAATAAGTCCAATGTGTCAAATCATAGGGCTGTTTCCAAATTGTCCGCGATTCCAAAAGCTTTTGTGAAAATAATAACTTCTCAATTGCAACATTTCTGTACATCTATAGTTTCACCCACACAGCACGGTTTTGTGAAACATAGATCTACGACGAACCTTTTAGAATTTACATCTTCAACGATCAAAGGATTTGAAGAAGCTAAGCAAAGTGATGTCATATATACTGACTTCAGTAAAGCTTTTGACTCTGTTAACCATAAGTTACTACTTTTTAAGCTCAACGAAATTGGATTTCCAACTTCACTACTGAGTTGGATTCGTGAGTACCTAACAAACAGAACACAGAAAGTTCTTTTTAAGTCTTCTTATTCTAAACGCATCAATGTGACATCGGGGCGCCTCAAGATAGTCATCTGGGTCCGCTGCTCTTTACCCTCTTTCCCTCTGTCATGCTACATTCTCGAGTGCTAATATATGCTGATGATGTTAAGCTATACCTTAGTTTCAAAGATATGGTTTCGTCCAGTCCATTGGAGGCTGATCTTAACAATTTGCAGTGTTGGTGTCTACACAATCGATTTATTTAAACACTGCAAAGTGTAAGTGTCATTTAATAGAAACTGTCCTCAACTCATAACCTATTTTCTAAATTATTCTCCATTAGAACATCTAAATGTAATGAACGATTTGGGTGAACTTATGGACCATAAATTGACTTTCAACTCCCATGTTTCTACAATTGTTGGCAAATCAATGGGTGTTCTCGGATTTATAAAGAGATGGTCAAAGCAATTTGACGATCCTTATACTACAAAAAACCTTTTTAACTCCTTGGTCCGCCCCATTTGGGAATACGAATCTTGTGCTTGGTTGTCTCAATATGAGTCACACCAAAAGAGAATTGAATCTGTGCAAAAGCAGTTTTTACTATTTGCTTTTTATGGTGTGAACTGGGATCCCATCCCTTACTAACCGTAGAATAAAGCTTGGCTCGTAAGTAGCTATAGTTTTCGATTACTTGTCTGTTTGTTGTTGTGTTCCCCACGACGTTTGAATCGTATTGTACGTACGTTATACGGCTTGCACCCCTCGGACGATTGGGCGGGAGGAGTCGCAAATATTGCATCCGTTGGGATTCACGCGAAAAAAAAAAGTTTAAGTTAAGTATGTGGAGTGTCTATTACATCCCCAATGATTGCCCTTAAACATAAACAATCGTCAGACCCCTGATTGCTTAAGATCCTTTGCGAGAATTATACCGTTTCTTTTCCCTTTAAGTGTCTCGACATAGTACTACACCTCCCGCGGTTCCTTACGCATCGCGTTCAAGAATACAAGCTCCGAGAAATTATCCACTACAAACGGATACTTCCCCAAAAAATAAATATCAATCAATCAATCTTCTTACATCCTTCCCAATCCCAGGTTTTGAGCCACGATGCAAAGACTTCGCCTCCTTCCACACTACACACTTCATTTTGGTAACTTGGGTTGCGAAATTTCTAATAAAGTGACGATACCAACCGGCTGTGCCGAGAAAACTCCTTACCTCTCACGTGCTTTTAGGGATAACTTACCGACCGATTAATTTTACCTTCCTGAGATCAGTTCTTAATATACCCCTACCTACGAACTGCAAATGTTTGAACTCTTTATGGCTAAAGTAAGATTACTTGAATTCTATCGTCAGTCCTGCTCACCTTAGTGAATCGTACATTTGGTGCGGAATGGTCATATGCGACTCGAAATCGGGCGGGTCGGTCAAAAGGTCATTGAAATCTACAAAAACTTGTCCTCGCACGCTGGACGGAATAACCGTGTCTATTAGGTCAATACAGCCAGTGTTGCATAAGTAGTTAGATTTGTCAATAGTCATTCTCTAACTCCACATTGCTAATAAAGACACCCGTGCCAATACGATTCAAACTCCACCTATATTTTGCAACGTGTTTGCGACTTTTCTTGTTGCCTAATTGACCTTTCGTGCATCTAGGCAAAGACAGTACTTTCCGGGCTTCATTACTTACGTAACCGGATGACTCCAAGGTTGCCTCAATGGCTCTCTTATATGAGAAGTTGTTTTACTGAATATATCGGATAGTGTCGGGAGTTCACTTGAACGACCTTTTTTCCAAGATATTATTGTTGCAGATCCGATTCCTCGTCACGATACACTTCCTAACTTTGGGTATTAAGTTGCCCGTAATTAAGGCGAAATATGTGCCTGCATGCCAAATTTTTCCACAGTAGAATCTCCATTTACTTGATTCGGGTCATTGATTCACAGATCAGTTCACCTCATCGGTACTTCATATTCCTAGTGGCCTGTTGCTGTTTAGCCAAATCTTCCGCAACTCGGCATTCCTCAAGTAGATGTTTAGCAGTATGAGCCCTTAAGAAAAACACCCAGTGCTTAAAAGGCTCATGAGGAGACTTCTTTACAATACTGCGACCGCGGTTCCATTCACTCTTGCTGCAACAAAGAATTTTTATTCAAGAAAATTTTGTTTTCTGCAACGTAGGTAACGTCTCTACTGGGGTCCGCCGGCAATGGTTAGTGTCGGGATGGCATGTGTTGAGTAAAGGCAAATCCGACTGGATTGTGTTGCTCTCACCCCGGAAACTTGATCGGCTACCCCCAGGCATACCATGGGTTAGTTTACCTGAGTCACTAAAGATTGTTGCGATCCCGCACAAAACGCTTTTCTGATCCCTAGCCTTTCCTGGAGCTTACTCAAGCCATATTTCAGATCCTAGTCGGTTTTCCTGTTCATTATATCCCACATCTCCTGCTTCAAGTGATCTTGCGAATTTGTGAGTAATGCCTGAACTTGTACCCTATTGACGAAATTATTTGTCTCAACCATTTCTTTCGTCGCCTGCTCCTCTTTAGGCCCGAGTGCCGTGTTCGAAGGTGTCGCTCTTGATACTTCTTCCAAGAGACACTCTTTTCTTTTGGGATTGCACCCTGTGCTCGCTAAGTTGCCATCTGTTGTAACAATAAAAATTTAATTTTCATTTCCTCGTGGATAGACGTGTTTTCTTGAGCTCTTGCTGACACTTACTGTTTTCGCGAATACAAAATCGCGATTAATTTAAATTCTTGTTGTTCTCTCCTTTCATCGCTTTTGTTGCTATTTTGTTACTTACAAACGCAAAAACAAAACAATATATTAAAATGAAGTAAACTAATGCGTCATTCGGTACAAAGCAACATGAGCATGCTATCTCGCTCACACATTTCAGTTGCTGCTTCCCATAGAATTTCAGTTCAAAACATATATGTGTATATCTCCGATATTTATTGACCGATTGCTGTCAAATTCGGTCAGATGGTACATATTGGCTATATAATTGAGCCTGCCAAAAAGAATTATGATATCTCTAATAGAACTCTAGTTATAGTTATAGTATAGTTTTCTAATTTGTGGGGCGGAAGTGGGCGTGGCAAAAATTTGAAACAAACTTGATCTGCGTATGGGCTAGACGGATGTTGACATCAAGTTTGGTTGCTCTAGCTCTTATAGTCTCTGAGATCTCGATGTTCATACGGACGGACAGACGGACAGACGGACATGGTCATATCGACTCGGCTGTTGATGCTGATCAAGAATATATATACTTTATACGGTCGGAAAATTTTCCTTCTGGCTGTTACATACATTTTAGCGACTTTACTAATAATTACTTTAATATACCTTGTACCCTATGGGTACAGGGTATAATTATTCTTTCGCACAACAACAAAGATTTTATATCATTGTTGTTGCGCTTTTTTTATATTTGCTTTTGATCTTGCGTTTGTAATCTTTACCGTTGCAAGATGCTCTCGCGTTCTCGCCCACGCATTGATATTGCATGTGCAGTGTTTGTGGCTCTTTACCTTTTTTCTTTCTTTTGCTTGCGCTCTGCTCTATTTTCTATCTCTCGTGATACGTGTGCGTGTTTTCTCTTAGTTTCTTTCTATTTTCTCTGCAAGTTTGACCCAAGTGTCGAATTTGCTTCAACTACTGAATGAGTTTTTTCTTTGGCCTTTTATTTTATTCTTTACCAATTTACATTTTTATTTTCTTATTAATACTAAATTTTATAAAATGTCTGTCTGCTCAAGCAAAAAATGTTTGAACCCCCCTGCACCCCATAACGTATTTCTCTCATGTTGGCTGTGTGATAATGTCATGCATGTTAAATGTGCGGGCTACACAGCCAAGGTAAGGAATAGTTTGGAGCACGTAGGGGGGCTTATATGGGGCTGTGACTCATGCCGAGAAGTTGAAATAGAAATGAGGGTTTTCATGAGGCAGACCAGGGATGGATTAAAAACAGTCCACTGGTTTTCATAAGCTCTGTGATGAGTTTAACGCTATGGAAGCAGAATTCAACAATTATAAGTTGTTGAATGAGTCTCCAAAGCGAAAAAAACCAGTGCGCGGAATCCTTCCATGCATCTGCCTGTCCCCAATTTGAACTCGGCCAGAGCACCACATTCTCCATTGCTACAACCGAACCCACCGCAGCTTATTTCGTTTACCACTCCCGTTCCGCAGGGCGATCGTAAAGATGAGACTATTTGCATTTCTCCAGGAAATGGTGTCCCTTTACAGGCGAATAAAGCTGTAGTTTCCGATATGTCTGGGCATATATCCAACATAAAGAATATTGCCAATAGGGATCCTTTCAGAGGCCTACATACGGACACTCTCATTGAATCTGCTGCGGTTATAAATGCCGTGGTGGATCCCATGTCTGGTCTCCGTAGACCCCTAACAGGTGTTCCTCCGAAGAAACACATATTTGTTTCTAGGCCTGATCCCGAACATTCGTCGGATGACGTCTTAGCCTTCATTAATACAGAAGTTCAAGCCAACAAAATATCGATGAAAAAATTTAAATTTAATTATTCAAGAGAGATCTCTTCTTTTAAGATTAGTGTCCCGGTCGAACTGTTTGACTGTATTTGCAGTCAATTTAATTATTCAAGAGAGATCTCTTCTTTTAAGATTAGTGTCCCGGTCGAACTGTTTGACTGTATTTGCAGTAACAGTTTTTGGTCGGATCACATTTTAGTTAAAGAGTACACGGCCAAAAAGAAAACTCGAGATCCGGTTAGGCTTTCTATCCCCGCCTCTTCAGCTTCTGCCGGACCATCAGCATCTGCTGGTGGTTCAAAAAAACTAATTTCGTCCCTTTGTCTGGCCTATCAGAATGTAAGAGGACTTAAATCTAAGCTTCCTAGACTATATGTAGATAGTTTAGTATTTGATTTTAATATTTTAGCTTTTACAGAGACATGGTTAAAACCTGATATTAGCGATGCATCTGTTCTTTCTTCAAAATTTTCAATTTTTAGGCGTGATCGGACCAATCGCGTACCTTACCCTCTGACATTATTCATTCTCCTGAATTTCAGGAAATCGAGTTTGTTGGAGTTAAGGTTAGACTCAAGTCGTTTTCCGCCTACGTAACATGTTCCTACATTCCGCCACAATCCGACATGTCAGTATATAACAAACATCTAGAGTCAATTCAATATGTTTCTTCTTTGCTATCAGATAGTGAAATCTTAATTGCTCTTGGTGATTTTAATTTGCCTGAAATTCAATGGTCACCTTCAGATGAATCTGCTTCGTTGCTTCCTTCTACGTCACATTTGATTATTGATGGCCTTTTTGAATTATCCTTGGCCCAGATAAACTCTGTCCGTAATAAGAATGGAAGATCTTTGGATCTGATATTTGTGATTGATTCTTCCAACTGCGCTGTTTCTAGAACTGACCCTCTAGTCCTCCCGGAAGATAAATTTCACCCCACTTTAGAATTGACTATTGATCTACCTTTTCGAGCACCAATTGTTGGTGTTAATACAAAGCCTAGATCACGTAACTTTCATAAAGCCAACTTTCTTAAATTGAATGAGCTTATTCTTTCAACAGATTGGTCCCCTTTATACAATTGTTCAGACATGGATCTAGCTATTTCTATTTTTTACAATACTCTCGATTCGCTTCTTAGGGTTTGTGTCCCATGCAGGATGCCAGTGTTGTCTCATCGACCCCCCTGGTTTCCTCGTGAGTTATCTAACTTAAAGAACGTGAAATCGAGATATTATAAAAAGTACAAGAAATCATGTCGTCCCTCTGATTTCGCTCGTTATATAGTCGCACGCTCGGATTTTATGAGGCTTAACACGCAATGTTATAAGAACTACCTTCAGCGTTGCAAATTTGAGTTCTCACAAAATCCGAAATTATTCTATAATTTCGTCAATTCTAAACGTAAGACGTCCGTCCTTCCATCCCGAATTTCTTTTGAAAATAATACAGCGGATACTGATCAAGAAATTGCTTATTTGTTTGCTGATTTTTTTAAAACAACTTATTCCTCCACGGAATATCGAGCGAATCTTTCGTATCCTCACCAGTTGAAAAAGTCTAATTGTATCTATAATCCTTTGATTGATGAAAGTTCGTTACTTAGCGTGCTTAATTTAGTAAAACCAGTGTACTCTCCTGGCCCCGATGGGATACCAGGCTGTGTACTCAGATTTTGCGCAGAGGCTCTATGTAAGCCAATTTTAAAACTTTTTGTATTGTCCGTTAACTCTTCAACTTTTCCATCTATTTGGAAGAAATCCTATATCATTCCTCTTTATAAGAATGGTAGGAAATCCGATGCAACGAACTATAGGGGTATCTCTAAATTGTCCGCTATTCCTAAAGCGTTTGAAAAGATAATTACTTCTCAATTGCAACATTTTTGTAGCTCTATTATTTCACCAACTCAGCATGGTTTTGTGAAGCATAGATCTACAACCACTAACCTATTAGAATTTAAATCTTTGACGATCGAAGGATTTAAGAATGCAAGGCAAACTGATGTCATTTACACTGATTTCAGTAAGGCTTTTGATTCTGTTAATCATGCGGTTCTTCTTCTTAAGTTAAGTAATATTGGCTTTCCAAGCCCTTTACTTGGTTGGATTCGAGAATATCTGACAAAAAGAACTCAAAAGGTTCTTTTCAAGTCTTCATATTCTAGGTCCATCCATGTGACTTCGGGAGTGCCCCAGGGCAGTCATCTGGGACCTTTGCTTTCCACATTATTCATAAACGATCTTCCCTCAGTCATCCATCACTCTCAAGTCTTTATTTATGCGGATGACGTTAAGATTTGTCTTAGTTTTAAGGACATGGCCTCCCCATTTCGGTTGCAATTCGAGTCTTGGTGTGGACTTCACTTGCTTAACCTCAACACTTCTAAATGTAGTGTATTAACTTTCTTCAGAAATACTCCACAGATTGTGACATATTTTCTTAATAATAGTCCTTTAAAACGCCTCGATGAGATAAATGACTTGGGTATCCTTTTGGACCGAAAGTTATCTTTTAAGTCTCATATTTCCACTACTGTCGGCAAAGCTATATGAGTTCTTGGGTTTGTAAAAAGATGGTCAAAGGAATTTAATGACCCTTACACAACCAAAATTCTCTTTACTTCATTAGTCCGTCCTATCCTTGAGTATGGATCTTGCATATAGTCACCTCAATATGACTCACACCAAGCAAGAATTGAATCTGTCCAAAAGCAGTTCCTGCTCTTTGTTCTTCGTGGTCTGAACTGGGATCGCAATAGCAATTTACCATCGTACTCTAGTAGACTTCTTTTGCTTAACCTACCTTCTCTAACTAACCGTAGAGTAATGCTTGGCGTGATCTTCATCCATGAGCTCCTTAATGGTGATATAGACTCGCCTGAGCTATTAATCAGTTCTGAGCTCTCTCTTCCTTTACTAAAAACTTCTATCTTATCTTATTTAGTTCGTAACTAGATGTAGAATTCGTTTATTGGTCTGTGTTTTGTGATCTTGTTCCCGCGTTTTTTGTTTCTTTCCCTTCTTTTTCTTTTATTATTTTTAAATGACTGTGCTATATTTTTTCTATTCCCAATTATGCACTCTATTTATTATTCATTTTTGTAATCTTTCTTGAACGACCTTTGTAGTAGACATTAAACTCCTTTACACACGATTCCGTAGTCCGATGATTTGCCTGAATCGTGGTCTTGGACAATTCAAAGTCCACTTTTTCACCTACTGCTGGTCCCTCGTGTGGTGGTCCTAGAGCCCACACCGGCTAACTCTATACATAATGCACAACAACAAACTTATTCTCCCTTTGACTGGTCCGACAAGATTTTCACATTTTATTACACTTTACTTTACATTTACTTACAGAATCTGGCAAAGGCTTACTGGCTGCGACTTTCATATGTCATGAGGCATGAGTTTGGAATTCGACTTCCCCTCCCATTCATGTGACATTCAGTCGGAACATCAATTCACAGGTCAGTCAACCCTCCATCCCCATTCCCTACAAGTCATCTTACCGCACGTCTTTTAATTGCTCCTTTTCCCCAAACAAATTATTCTACTGCATCTTCATTTCGTTTCTTTCCCTTTTTTATACATATGTAATTCCTAATACTACTATTCATATAATATTACTACTGAAAAATTAATTTCCTTTCTTTTTATTCGTTTTAAACTTAACGACTTAGACATCTTGAGAAAATCCGTAATCACCAATGTATCACTTCTTAGTACGAGATTAGCAACATCATCGCTGGTTTAAAGATATAAAAGGAAACAAATTAATATCCTTCCCACTCTCATTTGTTTTTGTTGTTTTTTTTATTTTTTCTTTGATTCCACGGACGACTATCTAATAAAGCTCTGATAGGGGGTTCAAATTTAAAGATGCCAAGGATAATCACAATTTCAACGAATATCATCACCACAAAAAAGGAAGCAAAGACACGTGGGACACGGCATTCACATTCACAGAAAGGATTGTTTTCTATTAAGGAGCTAACCAAGGAGTGTCGAAGACGCAGAATAGAGGTAACATAAAGTAGATCAGATGCAAATGTAAATATGTATATATGAAATCTTATAAAAAAACAATTAATTAAATGGACAACAATTAATTAATATGTAAGATGGTTAAATTGTAATTATGCGAATAAATACATATGTTAAATTGTGGACAAGTAACTAAATTAATGCATAAAAGACTGTATAAGAAAAATAACGCTCGAAGGACCAACAGTTATTTGAATCTATGACTAGGAGTCAAAATAATTTACGAGTAACGATTCGAGAACTAATATTCCCTTGATGATTTGGATGGAAACTACTTCCTTATTTTTAGTTTTGTTCTAGTTTCTGTCTTTTCCCTTTCCTTTGTGGCGAGATGCACATTAAGCAGCGAAAACTACGTATATGTATATATCCATATGCGAATGGATGCGCCCAAAACCTCAATCCGACCAACCGCATGGAGTAAGTCTGGCCTTTGTGGAGATTTAGCACACGATCGGTAAAAAAAATCGTATGAGGATATCGGGACCTCCCCATCTCGAGAAGATTTACTCCTCGTGAACGGCACATTTTTTGCGCTCTCACTTTAAATCATTCAGTCTATTTGTTTAATCATTTTACTTAAAAATATAAATATTCTTGTGCACCACATTACAAACTGCCTTAAGATCTCGCTTTTTGTTTATTGCGATGCATAAAATCACAGCTATTTTACGTTTTTGTTTTCATCTAACAACAAAACCAAAAGAGTTTTGTTGTTGTTTATGAATATTCTTTGATTTTTGTTTTCGCTTTGTTTTGCATGCACTCGCGCTCTCCCGCTTATATTTGTGTTGTGTTGTTTGTGTGCAGCCTTGAACTCTTACTCTCTAATTTCGTTTTTATTCTTTCTTACGTATTGGCAGTGATAGCGCCTGTTATTATCGTGTCGTTTGATCTCACGTTCGGGATCTTAGTTAGTGTTACGCGCTCTTAAATTAAAGCTTACACTGTTCAGGCCATTGCCGATATGTTTGCTGATTTTTTCAAAACAACCTATTCCTCATCGGAATATAGTGGGAACCTTTCGTATTCTTATCAGTTAAACAGGTCTAATGGTACTATTGTTGTACCATTATTTTGTGCTGATTCATTATGCAAGCATATTCACAAGTTATTCTCCTTGTCTATTGAAACGTCCTCTTTCCCGATTATGTGGAAAGAATCTTTTATCATTCCTTTCCACAAAAATGGTAATAAGTCCAGTGTGTCAAATTATAGGGGTATTCCCAAATTGTCTGCGATTCCAAAAGCTTTTGAGAAAATAATAACTTTTCAATTGCAACATTTCTGTACATCTATAGTTTCACCCACTCAGCACGGTTATGTGAAACATAGATCTACGACCACGAAAATTTTAAAATTTACATCCTTAACGTTTAAAGGATTTGAAGAAGCTAAGCAAAGTGATGTCATATATACTGACTTCAGTAAAGCTTTTGACTCTGTTAACCATAAGTTACTACTTTTTAAGCTCAACGAAATTGGATTTCCAACTTCACTACTGAGTTGGATTCGTGAGTACCTAACAAACAGAACACAGAAAGTTCTTTTTAAGTCTTCTTATTCTAAACGCATCAATGTGACATCGGGGCGCCTCAAGATAGTCATCTGGGTCCGCTGCTCTTTACCCTCTTTCCCTCTGTCATGCTACATTCTCGAGTGCTAATATATGCTGATGATGTTAAGCTATACCTTAGTTTCAAAGATATGGTTTCGTCCAGTCCATTGGAGGCTGATCTTAACAATTTGCAGTGTTGGTGTCTACACAATCGATTTATTTAAACACTGCAAAGTGTAAGTGTCATTTAATAGAAACTGTTCTCAACTCATAACCTATTTTCTAAATTATTCTCCATTACAACATCTTAATGTAATGAACGATTTGGGTGTACTTATGAACCATAAATTGACTTTCAACTCCCATGTTTCCACAATTGTTGGCAAATCAATGGGTGTTCTCGGATTTATAAAGAGATGGTCAAAGCAATTTGACGATCCTTATACTACAAAAAACCTTTTTACCTCCTTGGTCAGCCCCATTTTGGAATACGGATCTTGTGGTTGGTTACCTCAATATGAGTCACACCAAATGAGAATTGAATCTGTGCAAAAGTAGTTTTTACTATTTGCTCTTTATGGTCTGAACTGGGATCCCCTCCCTTACCAACCGTAGAATAAAGCTTGGTGTAATTTTTATAAGCAAGCTCTTAAATGGTGATGTAGACTCGCCTGATCTGACGTTATGCGGCTTGCGCCCCTCAGTCGGTTGGGCGGAAGGAGTGGCAAATATTGTATCGCTTGGGATGCGCGTGAAAAAAATAAGCCCGGAAAGTAACATCAAGGAACTGAAATCCATAGATAACATACTTTATCGTCAAATGGGAATCGCTCCGAACATCGGATATTCCCCAATGCAGGAACAGCCAAGGGTTTTACCATAGCGCGTCCAGTTGTTACCTCTTATCCATATGAGTGAAATGTGGGACAAACCATGCATGAGATTTCTCGATAATATTGAATAATCCAGTTGGAAAAGAAAAACTCTACTCTACATCCAGCATCCAATAAATGCTGCGAACGCTACAGACTGGTGAAAAGTAAAATCCAAGCCAAAAGGCAATCTACAGGCAAAAAAAAAAAACGCAAACCTCAACACCAGTTAATCCCAACATAAGTTATGGTAATGTAACAAGAGGATCTACTAACACTGGTAATAATATAGTGACCCCTCAAACTAGTGAAAATAGCACCTCAACTGATCTATTTAACACAATCCAAAACATAAATCATCAACTGTAAAACTTACATAAGCAACTAATTTTACAATCTCTTAGATTAGACACTGTCTTCGAAATTATAAACTTACCATGAATTAATAAGGTAATGAATCTAATAATACTAAAACAAATAAAATATTGAGCATAATAACGCTTAATGTATATTCTTTAATTAGTTTCACTTAAAGCTCAGCAAATTCCTAGCCAAAAAAGAACCTGATTTGTTGTTACTCAATGAGACAAAAAATTGTTTTGATGGTTACTCACTTATAGAAAAAAAAGGTTTCGATACTGCAGAGGTGGTGGGTCTGCCATTTTATTCAAAAATCACATAAAGTTTAGCAAATTTTATAGCAGCCAACTAGACGAATTAACTTTTTTGAAACTTCTATTATTAAGATAAGCATGTTGAGTAAGAAGCAATGTTCATTATGGCTGCCTACTTTCCATCTAGTAATCATAATGAGCAATTTAAGTACGAAGTGAACAAGGTGGTTGAAACACTTAATCTTCAAAACTTGAACTATTATTACATACTGGCTGGCGAACATAATAGCAAATATGTAAACTGGGGTAATAATTCTTCTAACCAAAAAGGCAATACATTATATGCTTCAGAATATCCTTCATACCCAAAGAGAAACTCTTTCCTGGATATATGTATTGCCGATAACAAAATAAAATTTTTCAATCTAGACAACTGTTCCAACAGTTAGCCTCAATGATCTAAGACTAGATTCGCAAATTAATTACCTAATTACTAATAAAAGAGAGATAGAAAACGTCATCGGTTGTCACTGAAAATCCATCCACTCTACGAAACAGATATACGAATATTGAAGTGCAATCTTAAATCTTAAAAAATCTTATTGACGCTAACAATCTTGGTATTATCTTTGGCAAGCTGCGTGGCAAATAATCTTCAGGCCTAGATGGGATTCCGAACAGAGTTTTAAAAAACTTGTTGAAGGAAGTTGAACTTGAATTTTGCACATTATTTAATAATATGCTAAACAACTCATAGTTTTACTAAGTAATGGAAAACGGCTGAATTAATTGTTATTCCAAAAAAAAATCAACATAAAAACAACGTAGAAAATTTAAGACCCATTAGTTTGCTTCCTAACATAAGTCAAATTTTTGAAGTCATTATAAATATTAACATAAATAGACTTATAGAAAAACTAAATCTTCGGATTCAAGCACGGACACTCAACAATCCACGCAATAAGCCTGCTCACCTCAGAAATCAACTGGGCTTTAAATAAAAATTTGTAACTGGAGCTTGTTATATTGACTATCCATGAAGTATGGATACAAGGCCTACTAGTGAAACTCATGAGTTTCAATATTCCTCTTCACATAATGATTTTAATAGACAAAATGTTAAGAAATAAGAAATTCAAAGTTCACATCAAGCAGATCCTTAATGATAAGGAGTTTTTTTTTTGTAAATAATGGCTTACAACAGGGTATGGTAAATGCGACTACATTGTTTAATCTGTATACCTTGGACTCAATATAAAAGCTTGATAACCTTATTGCATACACTGATGACATTGTCATTTCCATTCAAACAATAAAAATAAGATAAATGAATAAGATAAATGAAGATTTGCAAGACAAAATGAAATCTGTGGCAAGATTTACTAAAGATTGGCACTTGCTAAAGCGCTTATATTAACCTATGGTTGCTCTACATATCTCCTTCCTACATGGAAAGAATTCGCAAATTTCAAAGGAAAATATTAAGGGCTTGGACATCCTTGACCAGAACTCCCAAAAGAATGTTCATTAAATATTATTCAAACGAAGTACTTTACAAAACAGCAGCAATTTGCAGGATCGATAATAATTTATATATAATAAATTTGATAAGAAACCATGTTAGAAGATATTTAGATATTTATAAAAGACCCTTTTTTGGAAAGTCACCCCTATTTTGCACGATCTTTAAGTAACGGATATACATCCCACGAAATATTTCTATACTTTGAACAGAACAGGTATATTCAGAACAATACTATATATCAATAATATATCATTTTTTTAGAAGGGCTTATTGTAAAATAGTAGAACATAAGAATGTAGATTCGACTGCACTGTATCCATTTTAGATAAAAACTACTCCATATATAGCGCTAGAAAATGTTGCTGGTATCCTCCCTCCTTTCTCTCCTCTCTTTAGTTAATATAGATATTTTTAAATTTTTAGCAAAGTTGTTCTTTTCCCTTCTTGTTTTCGTCGCAAAAAATTGTTATTGTTATAACTTATCCTTAGTAAATAACTTAAATGAATCCAAAACGAAATTGAAATTTAAAGCTGGACTAGAGAGATCGATTAGAGACAGTGTCCATAATATATAGTAATATACGCACTTTTGTTTGCTTAAGTTCATACATATCTATAACTAAACTAAACAAAAAAAAAAGTCTGCGAGAAGGTGAGCAGTACACAGCTCAAGTCTTGGGAGTGTTTTGGTTTTGAAGGGCGCTACTTTTGTCTTCGAAGTTAGTAACGAAGTGCAACGTACGAACGTATATACGACAACCATAGGCTCTCATTGAGGCATCGGCGAAACCATGAATCTCCATCGGTGAATTAGGCTCTGTGTTGACGAATCGTGGAATCTGAAAGGTGTTTACATTTAATAAAGTTGGCTACAATTCATTCGTCCCAGTTAAGACCCTTCAGCCACAGCTTCTGTATTAGGATCTTTCCTTTAATAATTAAAGGACTTAACAGGCTAAGTGGATCAAACAAACGAGATGTCACCGGGAGAATGTTCTGTTTTGTCGCTCGGAGACCCATGAATGAGATTTGGAATTGGAAAATGAAGTGTTTTGGTCGAAGAAGATTTTGATTGTTATCGGCGTCGCTGTGCTTAGGGAAGCACAGTTTTCAGGACTGCTCGAGAATTATTTGGTCAACTCAACCCCTGCTTGAAGCAATGCCTGAGACACCTGAGACTTAATTGTCAAAAGCTCCTCGAAGCAACCAGCACCAGTCAACATGTCATCGACATAGAAGTCATGTCTGATAACTTCTGCAGCTTTTGGTAATGACGATTCAATCATCTCACCCACCTTTGTTAAACACCATATTTCCAGAAATGGAGCTGGCGCAGTACCACATATTACAGTGTTTAACCTGAACACCCTCAAACAAGCAACTCAGATTTTCTCCACACTACGAGCTGGAAGTCTTGATCTTTTCCAGTACTTGCCGATATATTTTTTTTAGGTCCGCGGTTAAGGCATAACGCAGTTTTACATGATTCATCGAATAGAACACGCAGTTACGTCGATGTACTTTGCGGTCGTTAAGCAACTTGGTGCGGAAAGAAGGAATATGGATGATCTAAAATTTTATTGCCGGTCTCTGACATATGCTCCAATGATACATATTCTGCCATGAACTCCAGATACATTTGTTTCAATTACACATCTTTAGACGAAAGCCGCCGCAACGTCAAATGACCGCCCAAGTGTATTGGGCCACGCTTCAAACGGCAACTTCATCTGAAACCGGCAAGATTTTCGATAGTCTAAAATTACTGCAAGGTCTTGTCTATTGAGCTTTGGACTTCGTTTTGGTAACTCAAATTGACTGTCCTCTTCTGCTCCAATACCAGAAGGGTACAGCCCGGATACAAAACATCCGAAGATTGTCTTCTGAAGTGTTAGAAGTCCTTGACCTTGCCTTATTTGACCAATTGATAAAATATCGTAGAATGCATCTGCTCCGATTATAAAATTGAGGGTCAGCTAATTGCAGATTGTTCGGAATCTTCCAACGAGTGATGTTGACAGTTTTTGTGACTTCAACATTAGATTCACAAATATCAAGCAAGTCAATTGGACACTCCTCTTTAGGTAATTGCAAACGTTGAGCCATTTCTTCTGTTACCAAATTAGTCATAGAACAACTGTCGAGTAAAGCTCGGGCTATCACGAAATCACCAGTTTTCGTTCTCACAACAACGATAGCAGTTCCAAGAATCACACTCCTTGGAGCCGGCACATGCAAAACATGTGAGGTAGAAGGTAGATCTTGATGAGGTCGTGGTTTCGCTTGACCACTGCTCACTGTGTATATATGCAGCAAGGGAGGGTGCAACTTGTTGCAAACTCTACACTACACTTATTCGCTGTGCATTTAGCGATACGTGCCCCCCCCGAAGACAGTTAATACAAAACGTATTTGTACTCTACATTTCGATTCAACATTCCAACTCTTTGACTTGAAGCAAAATAGTTTCATCTCTCAATTAGTCACTTACGTGTTTTATGATTTTGACGCATTAAGCTCGCCTTTTCTTTGTATCCTCAAAATCTTTGGGGATAGTCCCAGTTGGTGGAGCCATAACTGTTGGATGGATTAATTTATCGGACGAACTCAGACCAATTCTTCACTACTTGCAAATTATTATTTTTTTTTTTGTATTCAAATGTATATATATATTGTACGTATATATATATATATATCTACCTATATATATATAAAATTCTCGTGTCACAATGTTTGTCTTCGAACTCCTCCGAAACGGCTTTACCGATTTTAACCAAATTTTGCATGCATATTGAGTAGGTCTGAGAATCGGCTAACATCTATTTTTCATACCCCTAGTGGCATCTCATTGGCCGTTGCATCGTCAGGCATTGCTGCAACTTTATTGGATGGAGGCAGAACAGCTCATTCAGTATTTAAGCTGAAAAAAAAAATCGTCCATGGCCACCGTGCTGAAACAGTGTAAAATTATCATCTGGGATGAATGTACTATTACGCACAAACATTCACTTGAGGCATTTAACATGACGTTAAAAAATATCAAAAACAACGACCAACTATTTGGCGGCCCTCTGTTAGTCCTTTCAGGTGATTTCAGGCAAGCACTTCCCGTCATTCCACGTTCAACATACGCTAAAATCATCTACACTGTGTATGCGTGTTCAAATGCTTCAAGATCCATCCGCTGAAACATTCTCAAAACAACTCCTAGATATCGGTGATGGAAAAGTAACTATAGATGAAACTGGATGCGTAAAATTACCGACAGATTTTTGCACTATCGTTGACTCGCAAGACACTCTCATTGATAAAATATTTCCCGATGTACACACACAGTACTTAAATCATGAGTGGCTTGCAGAAAGAGCAATTTTAGCGGTAGACGTTGACAATTTGAATCTGAAGATACAACAGTTATTGCCAGGGAACTTGATATCATATAAATCTATTAACACAGTTTGCGATGCGAGTGAAACTGTAAATTTTCCCACAGAGTTTTTGAACTCACTGGATTTTCCAGGTATGGCACCGCATAATTTACAATTAAAGGTTGGATCTCCGATTATCTTGCTTCGCAATTTGAACCCGCCACGGCTGTGCAACGGTACGCGATTGGTCATTCGAAAATTAATGAAAAACGTCATCGAAGCTAGCATTTTAAGTGGAAAGTTCCGAGGTGAAAACATATTAATACCACGGATTCCTATTATACCTACGGATGCGCCAATTCAATTAAAACGTATTCAGTTTCCAATTCGATTGGCATTTGCCATGACCATCAATAAATCCCAAGGCCAAACGATGTCGGTTTGTGGCTTAGATTTAAGCACGCCATATTTTTCACACGGACAATTATACGTAGCATGCTCTCGAGTGGGTAAACCATCAAGTTTGTTTGTGTTAGCTAAAGCTGGGCTAACAAAAAATATTGTTCACGCTATAGCATTAAGAGGCTGATATTTTTTGATAGTTTTTTTGTACAGCAAACAATGCCACGAAAACGCAATTTGGCGTATATTCTCATTCCCTATTCAAGAACGGTCAGAGAGTATATTTCACAGCGTCGAATACTGCTCAACGTGCTCAAACACCTCCAGCGACAACACTGACCAGTTTCTTTGCGATTTGTCAAAACGATTAATAAATTAATCAGAGTGTATCCAAACCTGAACATAATGTTCAATGATTTTTTTCTGACATGTGTTTGGAAAACTTAATTATTTATTGTTTTTAAATTTTTATTCTCATTCTGTATGTTTTCATCATCATTCAGCTGAAAAGTAACGCGACATTCTTTGACTGTTAGGCGAAACGAAGTTCGCCGGGTTTTGCTAGTATGTATATAAATTATATATTATTTTGATTATATATATTTTTTTAGCGAAAGAATTTTATTGACAAAAAAAAAAAATTAAATAAAAAACAATAAAATGTCAAACCGAGAAGATAATACATGGCATTTTTCATCAATCGTATGGGAAAATTTTATACCCTTCTTAATGTGCCAAAATTTGGGTTATTGTGACAAACGATATGGAAAAGGTATATACCCCACAAATTTAGTTGGTTTCTAGGGTAGCTTGTCACCAGCTGCCAGCGCGCCAACTAATGCACGCAACAACACAACGACAAAAAAGACACAACGAAATATAAAATTCCGTTGTATGTATGTATATATTTATGTATGTATGTTTGTGTGCGCTGCACACCAACTAAACGTTAAGCATGTAATGCAAATTAGTTAAGAGGGGAACTGAGGGGTGAAGATAAATCTCGATTTGGGCTCTTTCAATTTTTAGCAATCTACCTTAGAGTTGACCTTCGCTATGGAATCAACTTCCGACTTCGAATTTGCGAAATTTAGGGGATGACCATTCCAAGCACTATACAATACATTTCTTTACTTAGCGGCAGACGCAGAAGAAATTTTGTATGTTTTTTGGCTTTGTTTTATTTTGCGACGCGATGTGCAGCTTAACTGTGAACTGTTAAATGTTCTTTTGTTTTGATTTTTTTAAGTGAAAACTTCTTTAGAATCGTCGGGAGTGATTTGAGACTCGATGAAACGAAAAAGCGACACTAAAAAGAGACATACATATAGATCTTATAGCCTGCGAGAGAATGAGATAGAACAGAGTTATATAGCGTTCCTTATTTGTGTTTGCTCAATTCTTTTCGGTAGCCGAAGTGTTTCGGCGACGATATTGGATAGTTCGGGCACCGTCGGCTGGTCTTTGCTTGTTAATTTAAACGCATACGTACACACATATGTATATGTATGTATGTACATTTTCGACCGGCAAGTGTGCATGCATATACATATGTATACATAAGTATATGCACCCAGAGTTTTATGCTGAACAAGTGCGGTACTGTTTCGACGACGCTCCGTGCTTTAATATTGAATTTCGAAGTCTTAGAATACCTAAAATTAGCATAAACCCGTTAGAAAGTACCCCTGGGTGGTCACCTACTTACCTTTCCGACTACCTTGTGGATAGCCATCCAGTGGTTGGCTGTTGTACCTGTCTTTGGTCCCGGGAGCCTCATTTTTTCCGTCTTTTTCCGCCTTTTTGTGTGCCTTTCCATCCATTTCGCCGACTGGCGAGGGGGGCCATTGTTATCTCTGCTGCCGTTTTCGCGCCTCTCCGCAGCATCAGGAAGTCTTATTGGTGTGGGTGAGAGCTACTTTCGTTCCTTTTTCTCCCCAAATTTACCGAAATTTCTCAATCTGTCTGCGCACTTTGTTGTTGTGGGACAGCACTCTTCCTCATTATCATCGTCGCTCAGCTGATCGCGCCAGTGTTGAACAACGCTCACATCCCGGATAGCCCCGGTCCACAGCCGGCAGGTGGCGCTGCCGTACATTCGTCCGTTAGTTCAAACCGAAGTTTGAAATATCCGTTAACTGGATCTTTTGAATTTCGATTCACTGAACATGGAACGAGTCGCGGCGACAATGGATCGGCATCCGCTTATAGATGTTGGCTTGATGAATGAAGAGTCAATTTTCGGAAAGCGTTCGAGACTTAGGGATTCACCGACGCCAAGTGAAAGCAACCCAAACGCTTCCACAATCGCATCGGTAGCCGATGCGCAGGGACCAGCCAGCCCAGTAACAGCTTCTGGAAACTTGCTAGTCACTCTCGTCCCAGAGCTGGATGAACTGGGCAAGCTGCTGCTCCAATTGGATAATATGTTTAACCGTAAAGAAAATGGAAGGCCGTTGGTTAGGCATATAAATGTTGGGATTAAACAAGCTATTTTTCGCATGATTGCGCTCCAGAAGCAACTATGTCGCAGAGTTCTCGCTGGGGACTTCAGTAAGCCGCGGGAGCAATCTGCAAGTGCTACCCAAACTTCCCCTGTGGCAAAGGACTCCTTAGCCAAGAAAGCCTTCAAGAACTCGCCTAAGCGCCCACGAGAGGACTATCAAGTGCAGCGTAAAACTCCTCCAAAGAGGCAGCGTGGTGGAGACGCAATTCTCCCGTCGATAACTCCAGCGGAACCTCAACCATCCGTTGCATCGCAGTCGAAGGAGATTGAAAACGCGGCAGCATGGAAGCAAGTGAATCGTTCAAAGAAAAATAGTCAAAGTAGCCAGAGCCTTCCAAAGCGTCGCCCGGATGCGATTCTGGTGAGAAATAACGGCAACTTGTCCTATAGTGACATGCTTAAACTGGTCACCAGGAGCCAAGATATGAACCTGCGCACCGTAGGTGAGAACGTAAGAAAGGTTCGGCGTACCGCGAAAGGAGACCTCCTGCTGGAGATGGATAAGCCTATGGCAGACAGCCTGCAGCGACTAAGCGAGAGCATCAGCAATGCTTTAGGTAGCCAGGTTACAACCACAGCACTAACCGGTGTTGCCATGGTTGATGTTAAAGATTTGGACGAGATGGTGACCAAAGACGATTTAGTGTCAGCTTTCTCAAATCAGCTCGGCGTTTGCATCAATGCAGCTTGCGTAAAGCGACTTCGTCCAGCATTCGCAGGTACTCAGCGGGCTACTATAAGTGTCCCCGTAGCATCGGTAGAAGCCATTATAAAAGCAGGAAAAATTAAAATTGGTTGGTCTATGTGCCGTATCGCAATTAACAATGCTCCTACGAGATGTTTCAGATGCCTGGAATACGGTCATGTGGCGGCCAAATGCAAATGCCCTGTTGATAGGAGCAATTGGTGCCTAAAATGTGGTGAGTCACAGCACAAAATAATAGAATGCAAAAGCACCGCTAAATGCTTTATGTGCGTGGCTAAAGGGCTAAGTAACGCCAACCACATAGCGGGCAGCCAAAGATGTCCGTCGGGGCCAAGAGCTTACTCCGCAGATCAACTTAAATCACTGTAGGGTAGCACAGGACCTGCTGTCGCAGTCAACTCGTGAGAACGACACGGACGTTGTCATCATTAGCGAACCGTACATAACCCAGGAGAGCTCCAGTTGGACCTGCAGTATCCAAAGGAAAGCCGCGATCTTTTCAACGAACAAGCGGGCGTCTCATATGACAGCAGTGAGGGCAGCAAACCACTTCGTACGTGCATTTTTCAAAAATCTGTGGGTGTATAGTTGCTATTTTCCACCAAGTATTCCTCTCGATGAGTTCTGCAGCGCGCTGGATGAGCTGGCAGCTGACGCACGCGAGCACAGTCCCTTCATCATTGCCGGTGACTTCAATGCTTGGTCCCTGGACTGGGGCAGCGCCTGTAGCAATTCTAGAGGTAGAGCAGTATGGGAAGCCTTTGCGTGCTTAGATATCGCGCTATTGAACAGTGGCAACAGGCACACATTTAGCCGAGCTGGAGTTGGATCAGTGATCGATCTAACTTTTGTTAGTAACAGCTTATATCATATGACCAAATGGCGAATCGGCGGGTTCTACACCGCCAGCGATCACGAGGCTATTCTATTTTCGATAGAAGAGAGGACCGCTCTTCCTTCAGCTCAGCATGTAACAGGAAATATATATAGAGCCGATACTCTAAGTACGCAACTCTTAACTGCCGCCTTAAATGGAGCAATATTGGGGACGAGCTCTGCGCACGCCATGTCAGAACAGTTGGCCCAAATAGTAGAGTCGGCCTGTGACGCCAGTATGCGTCGGCGCAGGACGTATAAAGGCAACCATCGACCCGTTTTTTGGTGGAATGACAGCATCGCGGATGCACGTAAATCTTGCTTTGCTGCAAGGCGCAGATACCAACGCGCCAGGAAAAGAGGAAACACAAATTGGCCCAATCTCCGGGAGCAGTTCACCACATGCCGGAAAGCATTAAAAAATGCCATACACACCAGCAAGCGAGCTTGTTTTCTTGAGCTCTGCGATTCCGCGGAACAGGATCCTTGGGGCAGGGCATATAAGCTGGTGGTCAAACGTATCTACGCCAACCGCAGCGTAGTACCGTCAGACCCAACAACCGTCAAGGGAATCGTGAGCAAACTTTTCCCACGAAAAGACGACGGATTCTTTGGCAAAACGCCTCCACTGACACTGCATGCTGTGGATGATATCTCCACCGACGAGGTCATTAGGATAGCAAGAAGGATTAAAAATAACAAATCACCCGGTCCCGATGGCATACCAAACCGGGCTCTTAAGCTGGCGATGACACTGCGACCTGATATGTTCGCTCGGGCGTATACGCAATGCCTACGCGAGGGCTCGTTCTCTGACAGGTGAAAATTGCAAAAATTAGTACTTTTTCAGAAGCCAGGCGAATCCCCTGAGACTGAGTCTGCCTACAGACCCATATGTCTTATCGACACCGTGGGTAAAGTATTAGAATCCATTATATGCACGAGGTTGGAATTAGCGATATCCAGTGGTGGCGGGCTCTCGCCTAACCAGTTCGGTTTTAGAAAGGCGAGATCTACGGTACACGCGATAGGAAAAGTAGTGGACATAGCAAAGCAAGCAATCGCAGGTCAACGATGGAAGGATGGGGAGAAAAAATATTGTCTGATCGTCACTCTCGACATTAAAAACGCGTTCAACACTGCTGATTGGAGATGTATTCTCGACGCACTATCCAGCTTTGGAGTACCTGCATATCTGCACGATATAGTCTGGTCCTATTTCTGCGACAGGAAACTGACGTACCACACGGATTCTGGAGACGCGGTGCATTATGTCACGTGTGGAGTTCCACAGGGGTCTGTGCTAGGACCAATGCTCTGGAACATTATGTACGATGGAGTACTGAGGATCCCATTGCCAGAAAGCTGCCAGCTCATCGGGTATGCAGATGGCCAACTTGGCTATAGCCAGTATCACGGACTGGCTGACATCTGCTGGCCTAAAATTAGTAGCCCAAAAGACTGAGGCAGTTTTGATCTCCAGTCGCAAAAAGGTAGAAACAGCATGCATAACAGTGGACGGTGTAACAGTCGAATCTAAGAGGGCTATCCGGTACTTAGGAGTATGGATTGACACTCGTCTTAGCTTCCGAGAACATTTGTGTCATGTGCAGGAAAAGTCGGCGGCGTGCGTGAGGGCATTGTCTAGGATAATGTTGACCACTCGGGGCCCTAAACAGGAGACCAGGAAGCTGCTAATGACTGTAAATCAGTCAATAACTCTGTACGCTGCACAAGTATGGGCGACTGCCATGAGTGTCGACAGCTACAGTAGAGGTATCCGCTCATTGCATAGACTTAGCGCCTTGAGAGTCAGCAGCGCCTTCCGGACAGTGTCTGACGACGCCGCATTGGTTATCGCTGGCATGATACCAATAGACTTGCAAGCTATGGAGGTCAAGTTGGTGGCATCAGATGACATAGCAGGACTAGACAGAAATCAGGCTAGAATGAGGGCTAGACTAGCAAGCATGGCAGAATGGCAGAGAAGATGGAACGGGTCTCAAAAAAGGAGGTGGACATTCAAGCTAATCCCAGACTTGAGTAGATGGCTAGGTAGGAAACAGGGCACAGTAAACTACTACTTAACCCAAATTCTTAGTGGCCATGGATGCTTCAGGCAGTATCTACATCGTTTCGGACATGCGGATTCCCCATTCTGTAGTACATGTGGCAATGGTTTCGTCGAGGACGCACATCACATCCTCTTCACCTGCAGCCGTTTCCGCCAGGAGAGACGCCAGCTCACAAGAATTGCTGGTGTGGATCTGTCGGACAGCAACCTCATCGAAAGGATGCTATCGAGTCCAGAGACTTGGGAAGCGGTGAACAATTTTGCCGCTCGGGCAATGCGCAGCCTACGCCAATCTGAAAGAGACAGTGTCGCAGCGGCATAAGCGAGTACGAACACCTGATCCTAGGAAGCAATTCCCTCGTGGACGTCCCCCCTGATCTAGCTCCCTCATCACCAATACTCAAAATTTTCTTTTTTCCACCCTAGTGTTCTCTATCTTTCTATTTGTTACTATTTACTATTGTTATTACTCATCCTCATGTATTATTTAGTTATAATAAAGAATATAAAAAAAAAACTTAAGTACGCTTTTGTATACATATATATATATATTTTTTTTACATTTAATTGCCAAAGTTTGCGCGCTCATGTACACGATCTGCAGTTAGACAAAGTAGCAACATCGTCAAATTTTCTAATTCTTTCCGAGACTTGGTTGGATAATGAAACCATTTTTGACATTCCCAATTTTGATATTGTAGTTCAATTTAAAAGACCACAAACGAGAGCAGGCGGTGTTGCAATATACCACAATCAAAATGACGGTGCTCGTATTGTAACTCCACAGATAGATATGAATGCAAAGCAACTAGAATCACTGTCTGTTCAGCTCTCTAAAGTGGGAGAAATATGTGCATGCGAAACCAGATTGAGCAATGGAAAAACAGTTTTAATTGTGGCAATTTATATTTCACCGAATCAATCAATAAATAGCATCTCGGAATTCATTCATGAAAATTTAATAAAGTATACACCAGAAGTATCGCGGATACTTAGAAAAGATTACGATAAAGTTCCAATGATTTTAAGTGGCGATTTTAACGTAAATTTTGCATTGGACACAGCGGTTCCTTTAATTGACTTTCTCAATACAACATTCAGTTTAAAAATGTGTAACAATTGCACTGAATCAACAACACGATCAAAAACAACAATTGACGCGGTATTTCAAAGATATGTTGACAACATCGAAACCAAAGCATTTGTATCATATTTTAGATATCATAAGCCACTCGTATCATTTGTTGAAATTGAAAACATTGAGGATGAATAATAATAAAATGAAGAAAATAAAATATGACCTTTATAGCAATATTATAATGAACCTATAATTTTCCCGCTCCTAATGCTGCTTTCGTCTCATTCTCTCTGTTTGTTTTACGGAAGGTTACACTTCTATCGTGTCTAACCGTTAGACGCACTTTTTTTTTATATATGTATGTGTATTTATTTCTTCAACAAATAGAACTCAACAAGTTTACTCCACAAACTTAAGCTTTTCACTTAGGAATTTTTTAATACATCTACATACATGTGTATAAGTAGCGCTTTTTATATATATACATATATTTTTTTTCACTTTAAACTTGTCCCTGCTCAGCCGCCATGACAAAACACAAGTGTTTTTATGATTATTAAAATTGTTATGAAATATTGCTATTCACTTGGGACTTTGTTTAGGTGAAAAAAAAACTGACGAACGAAAAAGAATGTGCTTGCGATCGGTTTCAATTACAATTTTCGAATATATTTTCATTTAATTTCCTTATACATATTTATGTTGGCGGAGCGGGTCGAATTTGCTCCACTGCTGTTCGATCCTGTTCGAAAAATAGAATAAGTGATTACTTAAATAATTTTTTAAAGCGTGTGTAAATCTTCTCGAGATAGGGAGGTCCCGTGATTCGCATGCGGTTTTTTTTCCGATCGTGTGATAAGCCTTCACAACGGCCAGAGTTGATCTGATTGAATTTTTGGCCGCATTCATTCATATATGGATATATATCTACATATATGTAGTTTTCCTTGCTTAATGTCTATTCTGCCATAAAGGAAAGGAAAAAGACAGAAACTAGCGATTAGCTTTCGATAATTATCGAAACCGCGTAGTAAGAGGACGTCTCCTGAAAGCGTGGTAGCAGCAACAAAATTTAAAAACTAGAAAGATGGACTAACTTCGGCCGTGCCAAAATTCGTATACCCTTGCAGATTTTCTTTATATAATTCACCAGAAGCATTATTGTATATTAAACATACCAAATTTACAAATTCAAAATTTTGATCTTGAGAAAAAAAAATTTTTCATTCAAAATTTTTTTTGTACCGTTTGTTCCTATAGCAGCTATATGATATAGCCAACCGATTCTGATAAAACTTAATTGAAGTATTAAGTAGTATATTAAACTCACAAATATCAAATTTCGTGGCATTCAGTTGAAAAACAACAGAGTTATTGAGGATAAGCCTTATTCATGACCGATCGTTCCTATGGGAGGTATATGATATCGTCGTCCGATTCTAATCAAACTTGGTTGAAGTATCAAGAAGCATATTGTTGTATTTTAATTGTTTATTTTCATAGTAAAATAGGTCTCTTAAGTTTAGTACAAAGTTTATTGAAAAAGTGAAAATGATAAATCTCCGACCAGCCTCGTGTTGAAGTAAAGAAGAAGTGGTATCTTTTCGTGTGCCTTGGTGGCCAGATCGGCGGGTGCCAAAAAATGCGTTGCCAGATGCCTTTCCAATACTTCCCCTCAGATGACGATGCACTACTGGATCTGCTGCAAGCCCAATAAAGCTATACAAGATTCGTGCTTCATGGTTCCCAGTCCTTTAGTTAAGACGTCTGCTAGCATTTCATTTGTTGAAACGTATTCAACGCGGATGTCGACGGATGATGACTCAGATATGGACATTTATTCAGCCTCCGTGCTGGATAATACAACGGTTCGTTGCTTTCGGGATTCCCAACATATCGCTCCACCAGCTAATTTGAATGCAAAACCTGTAAAAGATCTACGGTCGTCTACATTAGCTGCCCAGTCGGCATCGGCATAGCCTACCAAATCGTTTCCACTCCGTTTATATAGGAGTCCATAGTTTTGAGTACCTTTTAAATATCGGAGTACCCTCTTGGCTGCAATCCAGTGTTGTTTTCCAAAATTGTTATTATACATTAAGGCACCAATCAAGCTTTGGGAAGGGATCTTTGCTGCTTCCTCCATATCTAGTTCTGTCCTCGGGCACAAGTCGTTTGATATTTTCTCACTGATGTTTATTGAAGTACTCGCCAACTTGCAATCTTCCATATTGAACTGCTTTAGTACATCTTTTATATATTTCGACTGATTCATCAAAAATTCGTCCTTCTCTTTGTTTTGGTGAAATTCAATTCCCAAGCAATACGACAGTTTACCTAAATCATTCATTTCGAAATTTCGAGATAGTTCAGTTTTTAAATCAGTTAACAATTTATTATTGTTAGTTGCGACTATAAGATCATCCACGTAAATTAAAACCAGAATTAATTCGCCATCCATTTTTTTTATATACACGCACGGGTCAGCTGAAAGCGGCTTTAGATTCATTTCCTTCAATTTGTGATCGAGCTTCTTATACCACTGTCGGCCACTCTGATTCAAGCCATATAAAGCCTTTTTTAATTTACATACTCGACCTTGGCCATATTTTTGCTTTTCTTTTGATGTGAGTATTTCATTAAATTCCTTTGGAATGCTTATGTAAAGTTCTTCGTCTATGTCGCCGTTTAAGTAAGCACTATTGAAATCGAATTGATGCACGTCGAGTTCAAGTTCCACAGCCGTTGCTATCAGTGCTCGTATTGATCCTAATCGAGCTACAGGGGAATATGTTTCGTTGAAGTCAATTCCCTCACTTTGTGTGAATCCCTTTGCTACTAATCGTGCCTTGCGACAATCAATCACGCCGTTTGGTTTATACTTGGTGCGAAGGACCCACTTGGTATCAATAATCTTCTGATTCTTCTGGCGATTTACTATTTCCGATGTTTGATTTTTATACCCTTGCAGAGGGTATATTAATTTTGGTCAGAAGTTTGCAACGCACAGAAGGAAGCATCTCCGACTATATAAAGTATATATATTCTTGATCAGCATGAATAGCCGAGTCGATATGACCATGTCCGTCTGTCCGTCTGTCTGGATCAACAGCTTCTCCTCCGAGACCATAAGAGCTACAGAGCTGAAATTTTCAGCATAGGCTCCTTTTGCTCCTTTTGCTCCTTCGCTGCAGGCATTGTATATCTCGGAATCATCCCGATCGGACTACTATATCATATAGCTCCCATAGGAACGATCAGTCAGGAATAAGCTTTATCCTCAATAACTCTGTTGTTTTTCAACCGAATGCCACGAAATTTGATATTTATGAGTTTAATATGCTTCTTGATACTTCAACCAAGTCTGATCTGAATCGGACGACTATATCAAATAGCTCCCATAGGACCGATCGGTCATGAATAAGGCTTATCCTCAATAACTTTGTTGTTTTTCAACCGAATGCCACGAAATTTGATATTTATGAGTTTAATATGCTTCTTGATACTTCAACCAAGTCTGATCTGAATCGGTTGGCTATATCATATAGCTGCTATAGGAACAATCGGTACAAAAAAAAATTTTGTATGAATAATTTTTTTCCTCAAGCTCAAAATTTTGAATTTGTAAATTTGGTATGTTTAATTTACAATAATGCTTCTGGTGAATTATATAGAAAAAATCTGCAAGGGTATACGAACTTCGGCACGGCCGAAGTTAGTCCATCTTTCTAGTTTGTAATGCCTTATATTTATTGATCAGCGCTTCTTTCCATTCCATGGCATTTGTTCCTTTGAGAGCTGCTTTTACGGTAGTCTCATCTCCAATGCTGATTAATGATGTGGCCTCAAAAAATTCATCTTCAGATTCCAGTTCTGGTGCATTTTGGTTTGTTGACTCTACAGGAATGTCATTGTAGATTAGCCTTGGACGACCAGGCTTACCAGTATGGAGCTTTCTGGGCCTTCCGCGTCCACGCCTTTCCAGTGCCGGTTCTTCCTCGATTGGTTCATCTGCTTCAATTGGGTTCACAAAACTTTCTTCTTGCACCGACTCTTTTGGTGCTTGCTGGAGGTACTCAGCTTCAACTTCGGTCTGCTGCTCTGAGAACTCTTCATATTTGTGGTCGTTCCCAAAAAGGCTTGTGAACACTACGTCACGGCTCTTGGATACAGTCTTCGTTGTCGGATCATACAACCTGTAGGATTTGGCAACATTGGAGTAACCTATAAATATACAACGTTTAGATCTTGGACTGAATTTACTCTTAGATCGTTTGTCAAGCATATATGAAATTTGCCCAAATGTGCGCAGGTGCTTCACAATTGCACTGCGATTGTTCCATAACTCAAATGGTATCTCGCCACATAGACTTCTGGATGGGCATCTATTCCGTATATAATTGGCGGTTTTAACAGCTTCAGCTTCTGACTTGCTTTTCATTGTATACAACTTGCACCATTTTGAATAGTCGTCTATGAAGGTCACGAAATATCGACTGCCTCTTTGACTGCTGACACGCATTGGCCCACATATATCGCTGTGAATCAAATCCAGCAGTTCTCTTGATTTCGAACCAGAAATAGGAAACGGTTTTCGTGATTGCTTCCCCTTGATGCATACTTCACACATTGGCAGACTTTCATTTGTATTCACCTGTATTCCTTGTATTTTGCCTTTTTGTATTGCATCTTTCAAATCCTTTTCGTTTAAATGTCCAAAACGTTCATGCCATTCTTTTAGGCTACTTCTGTAGTTTACGGCTAAGTGGCTGGTTCCATCTATTTCTTCTACTTGGTACAGATCCTGATGCCGTTTCGCGGTGAATACAACTTTCCCATTGGACTTGTTTATGATATCTGCTGAGTTTTTCTTGAACAGTATATTAAATCCATGATCGCATATCTTCGAGATGGACAAAAGATTTTCCCTGATGTCTGGAACGTTAAGTGTGTTCAAAAGACTTGCAGAGAATTCATTATTCGGCTTAAATATAACTGAGCCCAGTCCTTTTACATCTGTAGTCTCTCCGTTTGCTAATTTTAGCAGTTGAGTTTTCTCCTTGTATGCATTGCAAAATCTGTCCCTTTCTGCACACATATGTGATGTTGCTCCGGAGTCCAAGCACCAGGTTTTAGTGGCGGTTCTTGCAGAATTTACTTCTTGAATGTACATACTTGCGTTTGACTCATTTTTTTCTTTGTGTTTGTTTTGGAGTTCGGTTCTACAATCCGATGCCTTGTGACCTATTTTTCCACAGTTATATCATTTAAATTTAAACTTTGGACTTGCTTTTGTCAGCTTTGGTGTATTGTAGCTATTTCTTTTCTTGATCATTCATTAATGAATGAATGCTGTAGTTTCAACATTGTTTCTGTTTCGGGCCTCGTATTCATCCAGTAATTTTATTTTTAGCGTTTCAGGTGCTATTAATGCGTCTTGCGATTCGATTGCTATTCGGAACGTTTCATATTCTTCTGAGATACTGTACAGCAGGAGAATTGATATTAAATCGTTAATGTTTAATAATTCTGTTTCATTTATTTTGTCCACTATATGAAAAAACTTATCGACGTGATTTCTCATATCCCCGCCTGGACTTAGTTTTAATAGAATTAACGCTTTTAGCAAAGTGGCTTTACGTGCTGGCCCAGTTGACTGATATATGCTATGTAGCTTTTCCCACACGTCATTGAAGGTCTCGCAATTCTTTATTTGCTTTAACTCCGAAGTTGACATAGCTAAGATTAAGTCCGCTTTTGCTTTTGCATCTTCCTGTACCCACTGCTCTGGGTTTTCTTCTGGCTTCTTATGCGTGTTATTGACATATTTCCACGTATCGTTTTTTATTAAGAGCGCTATCATTTGAATTTTCCAGGTATCAAAAATTGTCTTTGCCTAATGGCTCTATACGTACACTTGCGATGCTCATTGTGCCTTTTTTTCACTGAACAATAATGAATTATTCTTTACTTTTTTTTTTCTTCCGCTACACAAGCAAGAATTGACGAGAAGCTACACAAGCAACGAGGGACGCGCAATTATGGCGCCACACAGGCGACACACGCGCACTTTTTTTTTTTTTTTGAGTACTTTTCACTGGAATTTATTTCACCACAATTTCACATATGTATGTACTGTACATACTTCTTTTTACATTTCAAATGACCAATTTTTTACTAGCGCAGTTTGAAAGTGTGGTGGGCACATAATCTGTTGTATTTTAATTGTTTATTTCCTTAGTAAAATAGGTCTCTTAAGTTTAGTACAAAGTTTATTGAAAAAGTGAAAATGATAAATCTCCGACCAGCCTCGTGTTGAAGTAAAGAAGAAGTGGTATCTTTTGTGTGCCTTGGTGGCCAGATCGGCGGGTGCCAAAAAATGCGTTGCCAGATGCCTTTCCAATACATATTAAACTCATAAATATCAAATTTCGTGGCATTCGGTTGAAAAACAACAGTTATTGAGGATAAACCTTATAATTTTATGTCTTTTAATTTTTTTAATTTATTTACTTGTCTACAATTAAACAATTGTATTTGTTGGCATACTTATAATTTAACAATCTTACTTATTTATTAAGTATTGCCCTTAAGTTAATTGTTTTTTATACTCTGTACCCATAGGGTAAAAGGGTATATTAAAGTCGCCAAAAGGACAGGGCTAGACCGATTTGTCTATTCATGCTGATTAAGAATATGTATACTTTATATAATCGAATATGCTTCCTTCTGTGCGTTGTACCTTTCTGACCAAAATAAAGATACCTTCTGCAAGAGAAAAAAACAAGAAGAGAGTGGAAAGGATTTCCATTTGTTTCCTTTAATACATGTATACCAGCGATGATATGGCAAATCTCGTAGTAAAGAAGTGAAATATTGCTGAGCACGGAATTTCTCAAGATGTTTAAGTAGTTAAAAGCAAAGCAAATAGGAAAGAAAGGAAATTTATTTTTCAGTATTAAGATTATATGAATATTAGTATAAGGAATTATATATGTATAAAAAGGGTGAAAAAGCAAAATAAAAATGCAGTAGAAGAATTTTGTTTGGGAAAAGCGACGGATGAAAAGACTTGCGGCAATTCCAAAAACAACGATTTTCTTTGAAAGATGCAAAACAGTATTCGCGCAGATGAGCGCGATGTGGATTTTGAACGTGTATCCACTAAATGTTTGAAATTTGATTTGTAGGCGGGATATTTGTTGGATAAATAAGAACTTACATCCGCGAAATACATATATATATGTTATTTTGTATTTTGTATCTTGTATATTGGAGCTGGTCATCCCCTACTCTTCGCCAATTCGATGTCGGAAAAGGAGTTAAAGAAAGTTGTTACCACAATTCAACTCAACACAGGTCAACTCTAAGGTAAAGTGCTAAAAATTGAAAGAGCCCAATTCTAAAATTTCTCTTTGGTAATTGTGCTGGCCATATTGAGCACACAGTTTCAATTTCTAGCACATAAAGTAGTTGAGCTTACAATAACCCTTGCATGCATACACATTTAAGTATATTCATATTATCCTAACAAGTGAACAGCTTTTCTTTCTTGTGTAAAATTTTTTAAATTGTTGCATTGTTGATCAGCGAATTTCGAATCGTAAGATTCCAATTTCCTGGTAAATTAATATCACAAAACTATTTATCGGTGTTTTGTAACAAGTTAAATTTCTGTTCTTCTTGCCTTGTTGTCTTTTTCGTCGATGTATTTTTTTTGAGTGTATTGGTTGGCGCGCTTACAGCTGGTGACGCGCTAACCTAGAAACCAGCTAAATTTGTGGGGTATATACCTTTTCCATATCGTTTGTCAAAATACCCTAAATTACCTATACCCTAAATTATTATTATCTTCTCGGTTGATGAAAAATACCCAGTATTATCTTCTCGGTTTGACATTTTATTGTTTTTTATTTTATTTTTTTCGTCAATAAAATTCTTTCGCTAAAAAAATATATATAATCAAAATAATATATAATTTATATACATATATATATATATATACGTACAATATATATATACATTTGAATACAAAAAAAATAAGTAATAATCTCAATGCGTCAAAATCATAAAACACGTAAGTGACTAATTGAGAGATGAAACTATTTCGCTTCAAGTCAAAGAGTTGGAATGTCGAATGGAAATGTAGAGTACAAATACAAAATATATATTGTAATTCCAAAGATTACAAATAATATCCAGTTGACCGTCATACTCAGCGTTATTAGTAGAAAAACGTTTCGATTTCGCAAAATCAACTACGCTTTGTATTAACTGTCTTCGGGGGGCACGTATCGCTAAATGCACAGCGAATAAGTGTAGTGTAGAGTTTGCAACAAGTTGCACCCTCCCTTGCTGCATATATACACAGTGAGCAGTGGTCAAGCGGTACCACGACCACATGTTTTGCATGTGCCGGCTCCAAGGAGTGTGATCAACATCACTCGTTGGAAGATTCCGAACAATCTGCAATTAGCTGACCCTCACTTTTATAATCGGAGCAGATGCATTCTACGACATTTTATCAATTGGTCAAATAAGGCAAGGTCAAGGACTTCTAACACTTCAGAAGACAATCTTCGGATGTTTTGTATCCGGGCAGAACCCTTCTGTTGTTGGAGCAGAAGAGGATAGTCAATTTGAGTTACCAAAACGAAGTCCAAAGCTCAATAGACAAGACCTTGCAGTAATTTTAGACTATCGAAAATCTTGCCGGTTTCAGATGAAGTTGCCGTTTGAAGCGTGGCCCAATACACTTGGGCGGTCATTTGACGTTGCGGCGGCTTTCGTCTAAAGATGTGTAATTGAAACAAATGTATCTGGAGTTCATGGCAGAATTTGTTTCATTGGAGCATATGTCAGAGACCGGCAATAAAATTTTAGATCATCCATATTCCTTCTTTCCGCACCAAGTTGCTTAACGACCGCAAAGTACATCGACGTAACTGCGTGTTCTATTCGATGAATCATGTAAAACTGCGTTTCAAGTTGCATTGAGTGGTCGGCCCCACCATTCAAGAGGAGCTATACTCGATTATGTCTCGCTTTAGGATGCATAAGTATGCCTTAACCGCGGACTTAAAAAAAATATATCGGCAAGTACTGGAAAAGATCAAGACTTCCAGCTCGTAGTGTGGAGAAAATCTGAGTTGCTTGTTTGAGGGTGTTCAGGTTAAACACTGTAATATGTGGTACTGCGCCAGCTCCATTTCTGGAAATATGGTGTTTAACAAAGGTGGGTGAGATGATTGAATCGTCATTACCAAAAGCTGCAGAAGTTATCAGACATGACTTCTATGTCGATGACATGTTGACTGGTGCTGGTTGCTTCGAGGAGCTTTTGACAATTAAGTCTCAGGTGTCTCAGGCATTGCTTCAAGCAGGGGTTGAGTTGACCAAATAATTCTCGAGCAGTCCTGAAAACTGCGCTTCCCTAAGCACAGCGACGCCGATAACAATCAAAATCTTCTTTGACCAAAACACTTCGTGTATTTTGGTTGCCTAGGGAAGACATTTTCCAATTCCAAATCTCATTCATGGGTCTCTTAAGTTGCAAAAATGTGTAGATGTGAATTTCATCGAAATAGATGAGGAAGATGTTCCTCCTGCTATGAAAGGAAAATTTCAGAAAATGATTAAGCTAAGAGCCTCTACATTTGCAGACCCCAAAGTAGCTTTACCATTTAATATAAACACAGTGGCAACCATTCGAACACAGGGAGGACCGTCTACATCGCTCTACAATAATCCCATCTGGGTTGTAGACAAAAAAGGCGTTGACGAGCACGGCCATAAAAAGAAAAAAATGGTCATTGATTTTCGGAAAGTAAACCAGATAACTGTGTCGGACAAGTATCCGATTCCTTCTATTACGACAATACTGCCGAACATGGGAAAAGCACAGTATTTCTCGACTTTGGACCTAAAGTCGGGATTTCACCAGATTGAGCTGGCAGAGGGGGATAGGTAGAAAACCGCCTTCTCTGTCAAAAGTGGGAAGTACGAATTTTGTCGACTCCCATTTGGACTAAAAAACGCCCCTAGTATTTTTCAGAGGGCTATCGATGATGTTCTAAGAGAATACATCGGGAAAATATGTTATGTCTATGTGGACGATGTTATCATATTTTCTGAAACAAAAGAAGATCATGTTAAACACATTGATATTATTCTTCAATGTCTTGGCGATGCAGGTATGAGAGTTTCCCAGGAAAAATCGAAGTTTTTCAAAAAAAGCGTCGAATACCTCGGGTTTGTTGTTGCTAGGGGAGGTATAAAAACCTCGCTAGAAAAGGTTCAGGCTATTCAGTCTATTAAACCACCAACATCTCTGTACGAGCTAAGGTAATTTTTAGGCTTATCTAGCTATTATAGGTGTTTTATGAAAAACTATGCCGCAATCGCAAGACCGCTAACGGAAATACTTAAGGGAGACAATGGGAAGGTTAGCACCAACCACTCCAGAAAGGTCAAAATCGAACTAACAGTTAAACAGCTGCAAACATTCGATAGACTAAAAAATATCTTAACATCTCAAGATGTCATGTTAAGATACCCTGATTATAAAAAGCCATTCGATCTAACAACAGATGCCTCAGGACAAGGCCTGGGAGCTGTACTATCGCAAGACGGAAGACCCATAACAATGAATTCAAGAACATTGCGGGACAGCGAACCTGACCTAGCGACTAATGAAAGGGAACTTTTGGCAATCGTTTGGGCTTTAAAAACACTCCGAAATTACCTGTACGGAGTTAGAGACTTAAACATGTCCGATCGCAATACAAACGCAAAAATAAAGCGATGGAAATCCTTTATTGACGATCACAACGCGAAACTTATTTATAAACCAGGGAAAGAAAATAAAGTTGCTGATGCACTGTCACGGCAAAACATAAATGCTTTACAGTCTCAAGAATCGGACATCGCTACAATACATAGCGAAGAATCACTGACCTACACTATTGATTTAACAGACAAGCCGGTCAATTGTTTTAGGAATCAAATTGTCATCGAAGAGGCAGACTTCCCTTCAGTAAGAACATTCTTACTTTTTCAGACAAAAATAAGGCATATTATTCAAGTGTCTGATAGAAGCACACTAATGCAAACACTGCAGGATGTGGTAAATGCAGACGTAGTCAACGCAATACACTGCGATCTTCAAGTGCTTGCCTTCGTCCAGCATAAACTTGTAGAAATGTTCCCAAACACAACTTTTAGGTACTCGAAGTACCTAGTCAGCGATATTCCTGACCGAACGGAACAAAGGGAAATATTAACAACTGAGCATAACAGAGCTCATCGAGCAGACCAAGAAAATGTTAAGCAAGTGCTTCGCGATTATTTTTTTCCAAATATGAACAGATTAGCAACAGAGATTGCTGCAAATTGCAAAATTTGTTCAGTGGCCAAGTATTATAGACACCCTAAAAAGCACTTACTAGGTGTCACTTCCATTCCATCTTTTGCAGGAGAATTTTTACATGTCGACGTTTTTTCAATAGATAAGAAACTTTTTCTTACATGTCTTGATAAATTTTCCAAGTTCGCTGTAGTACAGCCCATTGCTTCTCGAGCAATTGTTGACATAAAAGCTCCATTACTCCAATTGATTAACCTCTTTCCAAAAGTCAAAACTATCTATTGTGACAATGAACGGTCACTGAACTCTGAGACAATAAAATCAATGTTGTTAAATAATTTTGATATTCATATTGCAAATGCACCTCCATTGCATAGCACTTCGAATGGGCAAGTGGAGAGATTTCATAGCACCCTGACGGAGATTGCAAGATGCAAAAAATTAAGTTGTCAAACCAACGAGACGGTTGACGTAATACTATTAGCAACAATAGAATATAACAGAACTATCCATTCGGTGACAATCAAGCAACCGAAAACAAATACTTCATAAAACAACCGCAGAAATAGAGGTAGTTATTCGAGAAAAACTCGAGAAAACTCAGAACAAACAATTGGAACAAGCGAATAAAAAAAGAGCTGACAAAAAATATCAAGTAGGAGACAAGGTATGGGTGAAATCAAATAAACGATTAGGTAACAAACTGTCCCCGTTATATACGGAAGGCACAGTGGAGGCAGACCTGGGAACGTCTGTTCTCATAAAAGGGAGGGTGGTCCATAAGGACAACCTTCGATAAAATATTTCTGTTATTTTTTAATTTTTAATATTTCATTTAGAAATAAATTCGTGCAGCCGATACTAATGGCTTTAATGGTGGCTTCGGTAAAATTGACGGAATACTCAACGTCCAATTACATACCTGTAATGGATGGAGATGTAACTATTTGGGACGACTTGGACATACAACAAACGTGACGTCGTACCAAACATACGCCGAAGAGACGAGAGTGTTTGTGGAATCGTTTAAACAAGAACATGTGAGAAAAGTAATACTAGCAGATATCGATAGGATACGTACACTAATAGAGACATTAAGAGTACATCATAGGTATGCTAGGAGTCTAAACATATTAGGCACAGCACTTAAAGTGGTTGCGGGCACCCCAGATTTTGGGGGAACAAGTTAAATTTAGACAAAATCAGTTAAGTGAACAAGAAAATAGACAAATTGAAATAAATAGTAAACTTCAAGATAGACTAAATAAGCTCACTCACTCTTTAAATGAAATAAGCAAAATCGATGAATTAAATATTGAACACCTATTTGAAACTGTCCTGGCAAAAAATAGAATGGTCATTTCAGACCTAAAAAATTTAATATTAACCATTACACTTGCGAAAGCAAATTTAATAAGCCCCATAATACTTAATGACCTTGATATACAGGAAATCAAAAACAAACATCTCACTAACATTAGTGTAACTGATATCTTAGAGGTAGCTAGCATTAAAACTTTCCAAAATAACGACATCCTACACTTTCTCATAAAATATCCAAATCCGAAATTAGTATGTAAGAAAATTAATGTTTATCCTGTTCAAAGAAAAAATATAGTTTTAGATTTTGAAAAGGGTAGCATAGTTGCGGAGTGTGGCACGGAGTCGTATGCAGTTACTGGGTGTGATGTGGCGGTGAGCACAACATTCTGCAGAAGATCATCAACACCTAATTGCGCACAGAACCTCATATCTGGGTCACCGGCGAAATGCGGCACTCGATCCAGCCATCTTGATCCACTGACAGTAGTGGACGACGGCATAATAATTATCAATGATGTCACCGCAACCATCATCAGCAAAGACAATCACACGCAAGTGGTTTCTGGCACATACTTGGCAACATTCGATGACAAAGTGACCATAAATGATACCCTGTTCGTTAATAATTATGGGGCATTGAAGAAGAAACCAATGGTTGCAGCTATCTCTCAAATCAACATAACAAGCCATCGGGAGAAACTTACTTCTGCATGAGCTAAACTTGACCAACCTACATAACATCGGTCAGCTCCGCTCCAACCTGGTATCTGGTTCTATCATCAGTAGTGGTGCTACTCTGGCCATAGTTGTGGTGGCAATCCTTATCATCTACGAGGTTCGTCGTCCTTGGAAAATAAGACACCAAGACCAGCTGATTAGTAACCTTCAGACCGCTTTAAAGAAGTCCGAGGACGTCCATCACTTAGCTGAGGGAGGAGTTATGACCAGGCAAACAAATAAGCGAGCGGAAGCGATTGCAACATAGTCGCACACGCAGCGTCATCAATTAGTCGGTCCCACGGCCGACCGAAATATGACTCCCCAGCTGAGGCGCATTGACCGCGGCTACCAACTGGATGGCACGAGGCGCTGATTCAGCTATTCTATGTATGTATATATATAAAAAAAAAATTAATAATAAATAATACAATGCATACATATATATATATATATATATATATGTATATATATATATATCCGTGAGTAGAATCAATCGCTGTTCGCTAAGTCGCTAGAGTATGTGTGTATAAAAAAAAATATAATAATTAATTTAATGCATACATATACATATACATGTACACATTTGTGAGTAGAATCAATCGCCGATGCACACAAAAGAAAAATAAAGAACGTAATCGAAAAAAAGGAAAAAAATAAATAAATAATAAAACCATTTTTTTTCAAACACCAACACATAAATATTAACACACTAAAAGATAAAAAAAAACAAACACTAATTAAAGTTCTTTACAGAACCCCATGAAATAAGGGAAACAACCACTGTTCGGAGCAGAACTTTTCTAAGTAGAGGCCTTCTGCCTCTACCAACATAAAATTAATACTTGGCCTTAGCGCCAAAACATAAGTTTGCTTTGTTCATTAAATTTTCATCAATTGTTAAACCCACTTCTTGTCTGCCCTAAAATTGTTTATGTTCTCAGCGGTTGCTGCCAAATACTCTTATATGCAGAGTTCGGCGCACCGCTCAGAGAACCAATAAATACCCATGTAAAGGGCAAGCAAGAACACACAACATATCAACTTTGACCTAGAACACAATAAACTATTTTTCGTTAATTTTATTTGCGCGCCGTGTGAATTATTTATTTTTAATAAAAATTATTCAGCAGGCCAATTGGGGAAAAACGAAGATCTCCACATAAAATTTGGTGACCCCGACGTGATTTAGGTCAAAGTGCGTGTCAGTTAATTCGATTTTTTCGTTAATTTTATTGCATATCGTTGCAATAAAAAAATTCACATATCGCTGGGTTTGCAAAGTCGTTGCAAACAAACAGATAGAACATTCGTATAGGCATATGTAGTTACATACATACGTATATGCTTTGCCGTCGGTAAATTCTCTTCTTGTGTCGAAAAAAAATAGATAAGGAAAAGTGCCGTACAGTGAATATACATAGTGTGCATAGCAACCAGACAGATTGGCTCGCGCGGTTTAGCCATACAAACATACATACATATTAGCAGAGTGCAAGAATCAGTGCAACGGTTGATTCTTCGTGTTTTCGTTTTCTCGCATATTCCCAAACCATAAAACATATTACAGCTGCCAAATGCCTGGAGAGCTGGAATATTACAAAGAGAAGGCTGCGGCGGTGTCAAGACAGCTGATCGCGTTAAATAAATTTCTAAGTGTGGAAAAAATTGGTGAATTTGATGAAGTTGAGCTGCAAATTCGACTGGACCACATTGAGCAAATGCGAACGGATTTCGATTTGGCTCAAACCAAAAAAATTGGATTTGCTACAGCTGGCCACAGATGATCGTATGGATTTTTCAAATACTTTAATGGGAATTAAAGGCAGACTCTCTCGTCATCATTTCTTGCTGAATTCAACCGGTCTCGATTGCCAGATTTGCAGTTGCCAAAATTCAATGGCGACTATATAGATTGGCCGGAATTTTATTCAATGTTCATCAGCATAGTGGACAAAGACCGTCGGATTCCAAAAATCGAAAAGTTTCAACATCTTCGTGGAAGTTTGGGAGGAGTGGCATTACATACAATTCGCTCAGTCGAACTTTCAGAAGAAAATGATGACAAGGCGATGGATCTGTTAAAGGCTCGATTTGATAATAAACTTACGCATTTTCAGGCACACGTCAAGTCAATTTTCGGGTTGCAAGAGGTGGAACAAGGTTCATCAACTGGTTTACGTCAGTTAAGTGATAACATAAACGCACATCTGCGGTCTCTTCATTCTTGGCTACAATTTCGGAAATTTCTAATGGATTACTCATTCACATCATATCTCGCAAATTGGACAAACGCACGCAGGAGAAGTGGGAGGAGAGCCTTTCAACAACAACGCTTCCTACATGGCCGGATATGCCATCCTTTTTGGAGAAAAGATGTCGGATGATGGAAAATTTGGAAAATGCTATGGTGACTCAAAAGCCTAGCCATCAGGTGGGAAAAACATTTATTAAACGTAAGCCGTCGATACTGGTCACGTCCCAAAATTCTCAAGTTTGTTGCAATTTTTGCAATACGTCCGATCATTACATTTCCAAATGTCAAGCTTTTTTAAATCTCTCGGTAAACGCGCGTTATAAGAAAGCCAAGAAAGATTTCTTTGTTTAAACTGCCTAAGAAAAGGTCATTCATTGCAGCAATGTAATTCTGGCAAATGTAAGCAATGCCAAGCTAAGCATCACACATTGTTGCACATGTCTCCAAATCCTCCAGTACATGCCTCGACGCCATCGTTCGAACCACAAGAATCATCACAATCTCCACTCGCCTTGTTAACAAATTTACCACCTAGCCTTCCTCTTGCAAGCCCAAAATATCAATCCGATGACTACGTTGTGCTGGCGACTGCTATAGTGTATGTCAAAGGTCGGTCCGGACTATACTTTCCTTGTCGAGCCATTCTAGATTCATGCTCCCACCTGAATCTTATTACTTCGAGATTCATCAATCAGTTGCAGTTAAAGTCTAACGCTTCAGACGTTCAGTTCAATGGCATTGGGAACATTTCTCTAGCATCCAACAAATCGGTAGATATCGTCGCGCGATCACAAGATGCGAGCTATAGTGCCTCGCTCTCTGCGATCGTCACTCCTACAATTACGGACCTGCAGCCGGATTTCAGTCTGTATGCTAAGAATTGGCAAATACCCAACAGTTTGAATCTGGCAGACCCACATTTCTTCAGGCCACAAAAGGTCGACTTGCTAATAGGAGCATTGCACTTTTTTGATCTGCTGGGCTCAGGAAAAGTTTCGTTGGGAGAAAATCTGCCGGGATTATATGAGACGAGATTTCCGTGGATTGTATCCGGTGCTTTAGCAAGGTCTTTGCCTGGGCGCTCAGTTTTGGCGGCATGCGCCAGATCAACTGCCACCGAAAATTCAGAATTAAATGATCTTGTCAAACGTTTTTGGGAAGTCGACATTGATTATTCTTCGCCACAGTCAATCTCGTCTGATGATCTTCGTTGTCGACTATTGTCGTCTTCAGTCCGGAGAATATTCGTTTCGCCTTCCAGTAAGGCAAAGCTTCTCTGAACTTGGAGCCTCGTTCCCAATGGCAATGCGAAGATTTCTCAACCTAGAGAAAAGGTTGGCTCAAAACCCACAGCTAAAGGCTCAGTATGAAGCTTTTATTCAAGAATATATCGATTTGGGTCATATGTCTCTTATCATCAATACAAACCACTTTTCCACAATTCTTTCTACCTCATCATTGCGTTCAACAAATTGGACAGTACAACTACTAAATTGAGAGTGGTATTCGATAGCTCCGCAAGGACAAGCACTGGCGTTTTGCTAAACGATTTACTATTGGCAGGCCCCACCATCCAGTCAAAAATATTTAGCACTCTATTTCGATTTCGATGTCGCAAAGTTGCCCTTTGCGGTGACATTTGTAAAATGTACCGATGCGTGCGGATATCGCACCCAGATAATTTTTTGCAGTGCATTTTGTGGAGAAGCAACCCAGACGAGGAAATTCAAGTCTACAAGTTGGAAACATGGCGCTCATACTTGCCGAACTTGTCTCAACAATTACCAAAGATTTAAATGTTCAATGTAATGTTCATTGCTGGTCGGATTCAACTATAGCCCTTGCTTGGATTGCCATCAAACTTTAATGTTTTTGTTTCCAACAGAGTGTCGCAAATCCAGCAACTGACCGGAGGAATGACCTGGCACCAAGTACCTACAAAATTAAACCCAGCTGATATCTCATCACGTGGATGCTCGCCTTCGGAGCTTATGGGTTCAGCTCTCTGGAAATCAGGCCCACCGTTTCTTCTAAAATCTAGTGCGGAGTGGCCAGCTGACGTTCAGTCGCCAATGGTGTTGCCGGAGCTGCGGCTCAGGGTACTGATGGTGGCCAAGCAACAAGATATTTCAATGGATTGGAAATATAAAAATTCATTCGAAACGCTGCAGCGCATCTTCGCTTACATGTATCGCTTTTACAACCTTAAAAACAAGGACGCTACAAGATCGAAAGGGCCGCCCACGGTTCAAGACATTAAAAACGGAACATTGTTAATCATCACAATTTTACAACAATCGTGCTTCGTTGAGGAGTTTAAGTTACTGCACAGGCATCGAACCCCACAAAAAGGACCAATGTGCTCACTCAACGTGTTTTTGGACAGCTTTGGATTAATTCGTGTTGGCGGACGCCTGCAAAACTCACAATTGGATTATGACGCAAAACATTCCATTTTGTTGCCTAGAGGTCATACAATTACTAATGCAATTATAATTTTCTATCGTGAAAAGTTTTTGCATGCTGGAGTTCAAGGACTGCTTGCACTGCTCAGGTAGAAATTTTGGCCAATTGGAGGCCGCAAATACGTTGGAGTCATTTGCAAATGTATTCGATGTTTTCGTTTAAAACCAGTTCTAATGCAGCATATGATGGGCAGTCTACCTGCTGATCGTGTACGCGCAAATACAGCATTTCATACAACAGGAATTGATTTTTGTGGACACTTTTTCTATAAAGCAGAAACCAGGAACAGAGCACCAGTCAAATGGTACATCGCAGTCTCACTTGGAATTTGTTCGAGATCTCTCAACCGAATCTTTTTTAGCTGCGCTGAGGCGATTTATAAGTCTACGGCCGAAGCCACGCACAATTTGGAAGGATAATGCCACCAATTTCGTTGGTGCAAAAAATGAGCTGGCCGAGCTCAGGGAGTTATTTCTCGGAGATCCACACATTTCGGCTATCACCAATCTTTGCGTTTCTCATGGCATCGACTGGAAATTCATTCCACCCCGCCCTCCGCACTTCGGAGGCTTATGAGAACCAGCAGTTAAGGCTGCAAAGTATCATTTTTATCGCATCGCTGGCACCTATATTTTCACAATTGATGAAATTCAAACACTAGTATGCGAAATCTCGGCAATGCTTAATTCTCGACCGCTCTTCTCCCTTAAAGAAAATCCTGACGACTTGGATGTCTTAACGCCGAACCACTTCTTGCATGGGCAACCTAATTTGGCATTCGAAGAGCCAGATTTGGGTCATCTCCAAACAAATTTATTGAGTCGTTGGCAGCGCTTGACCCAAATGAAACAAATTTTCTGGAAGAAGTGGACCACCGAGTATCTGTCTTTGCTTCAAGAAAGAGGTAAATGGCAAACCTTAGTGCCTGGCCTGCAACCTGGCTCGGTGGTGATCATCAAAGACGAAAACCTAACTCCTCTAAGGTGGCCTCTTGCCCGAGTCAAGGCCGTCATACCTTGAGCCGATGGTGTCAGCAGAGTAGCCATACTTCGCACGGCCAAGGGAGTCTTCAAGAGGGCTGTCAGCAAGCTAGCCGTTCTACCCCTTCTGGACGAGCCTATTGAAAGCCTGCGCCTTCCAACGGGGGTGAATGTTCGGAACAGAACTTTTCTAAGTAGAGGCCTTCTGCCTCTACCAACAAAAAATTAATACTTGGCCTTAGCGCCAAAACATATGTTCGTTTTGTTCATCAATTAACCATTAATCAAGTAACCATTAATGCATCCCTTTGGACTATTATTACTCAGAGTAATATGAAATAAAATTATAGGAAGAGCGAATGAAGCCCTTAATCTTGCGGGTACTAAATTAAATTGGGACGAAATCAAAAGTAACTTAAATCGGCTTTAAGGCAGCAAGAAGAGCGAGGTAATTTTGCTTACTGAAATTCAGTCTCCACCAAAGAACTTATCACTTGGTAAACTATACTTCGGGATAATAAGGCCACACCTTTTTAATAAACCTTAGGGAACCCCTTAGGATATTGATAAGGTCTAGAGACCCGGGCTCAATAGGGGATGTATACGAACGATGCCGTAAAGAACAGTCGTTCTATTATTAAGACTCAAATAAACCACAATCCCGAGGGGACCAACCACGATCAATCAACCTCAACGTCCCTTATACAAACCAGTACACCAATTCAAAAAAGAACAACCACCTAAATTCACGAACCAACTCGAGCAACTCAAATCCCTTTAAACCCAATAAGGACAATAACTCAAGCGGTGCATCGACTTCGCACCAATTATTCAACATTGACGAAGCCCAAAATTTTCAGCAAAGTGCCTCATCCAAACAATGGGGTACCTAAACAATATCCGTTATGGATCGACCCTGCCTTTTGTATTCCTCACATTTCAAACAAAACCCAAACTAAAATTTCTTATCGGCACTGGGTCAACCCACTCCTTCATTGATCCGACTCTCATTTCACAAGATCTAAGAAAAACCGTCGAAACCCCAGTAACAATAATAACTGTGCTCAACAACAATTCGATTCAAGAAAAAGTTTCTCTCTCATTCTTTAAAGAATTCAATGAACAAGGATCAATATGCCTCTTGCTTTTTAAGTTCCAGCCTAGTTTTGACGGACTTATCGGAATCGATGTCCTATCCAGAATAAAAGCAAAAATATATTTAGGTGAATCACTATTAGGAACCCCTAACATAACAATGACCATCTTGACACAAAAAAATACAGCAACCGAGGTTTATACGTTTTCCGCCTGTACCAGATGCTTATTGCCACTCCCAGTAGACTTAGGACAGGGCGATTTCTTTATTAACCACGGAAATTAATAATAGCCTGTTGATATCTGAGGGTATTTACAAAGCCACAAATGGTACTAGCTACGTGGAGGTGACAAACATTTCACAAGAGGATCAAAAATTCCTTTTGGAACAACCTTTAAAAGAAACCCCATATAACACAGAGGACCACGTCGAACTATATACAATACAATGCGACTCTCAATACCAAGACACTAACACTACGGACCTCCCAAACATCGAGACAAGCCACTTAAACGTCGAAGAGAAAAAGGGGTTTTTACAAATTTGCAAACAATTTACTAACCTCTTTTATAAAAAGATGATCCCCTTACATTCTCGAACGAGGTAAAACACTCAATAAATACGGACGATAGTGACCCCATATTTGTCAAATCATATAGATATCCGTTTATCCACAAACAAGAAGTAAAAGACCAAATAAATAAGATGCTAGAACAAAACATCATTAGACCAAGCATGGAGTGCACCAGTATGGGTCGTACCCAAAAAATCAGACGCATCAGGCCAGAGAAAATGGAGGCTAGTAATAGACTACAGGAAATTAAACGACAAACCCGTTTCCGATCGCTACCCTATTCCAAATATAAACGACGTCCTCGACCAAATTGGCAAAACCAAGTACTTCTTCACACTAGATTTAGCCAGTGGATTCCACCAAATTCAAATGAACAAAGCAGACATACAAAAAAACGCATTTTCCGTCAAAAACGGACATTATGAATTCATCCGAATGCCTTTCGGCCTTAAAAACGCCCCTGCCACGTTTCAGAGGGTCATGGATAACATACTCCGCGACCTCATTGGCAACATTTGCTTAGTGTATCTAGACGACATAATAATATTTTCACCATCCCTTCAAAAGCATTTAATAGACATCAAAAAGATAATCAATAGACTACAGGAAGCAAACTTTAAGATCCAAAATATCCAAATCAAACTTTTTAAGGAAGGAAATAAATTTTTTGGGATACTTGATTACCCAGGAAAGCGTTAAGCCAAACCCCAACAAAATTCAAGCCATTAAAGACTTCCCATGCCCTAGAAATAGGAGAGATATAAAATCTTTCCTTGGACTTTTGGGGTATTACCGTAAATTCGTGAAAGACTTCGCACGTATTACTAAGCCGTTAACAAGACAACTTAAAGGCAAGAAACAAATAACAGTAGATGAAGATTTTACAAGCTTTGCAACTTTTTTACTCTGCTTTGCAACGATCCAATATTAGAATTTCCTGACTTCACAAAAAATTCTTTCTAACAACCGACGCTAGCAACTTCGCACTCGGGGCAGTACTGTCGCAGGGCACATTAGGAGCAGACAAACCAGTGTCTTTCGCCAATAGAACACTCCCAGAGAAAGAAATGTTAGCCATAATATGGGCGGTAAAGAATTTTAGACCATATTTGTTCGGTAGGAAATTTACGATAGTTACAGATCATAAACCATTAACATGGCTTATGAGTTTTAAAGAACCAAGTTCAAAAATAGTTCGTTGGAGACTCCAGAAGAGTATGACTACGACATCGTCTACAAGAAGGGCTCGCAAAATGTAATCGCAGATGCGCTTAGAAGAATCGACACAAATACATGCGCTAGTATCAATATTAACGACGCCGAACCTATACAAACACCAACCAATAACGCAACAATCCCCACTTCGGACAAACCATTAAATGATTTTACTTTACAAATAGTACTTCAAACGGGTACAACATCGCATACAGAATTAACACATTTCAAAAACAAACAAAGACGTGTTTTTACAGAACCATCCTTCGACCAACAAACCATAACAGATATACTGAGGAAGGTTATGAAACCTAACAAACCATGTTCAATTTACGCACAATATGTCGCTTTGTGCGTAAATTGAACAAGAGGTCTATTCAAGGCACTTTATGTACCTACCAACACACAAGTTAATCAGATGCATAACCATAGTAAAAGAATACCTGACCTGAAAGAGCAAGAGGAAGCTATCACAAAATTTCACATAAGTAATAATCACCGGGGTATCGATGAAACACTTCTAAATCTAAAAAGACAAGTTTACTTTCCGCAAATGAAAAGTAAGATTAGTCAAATAATCCGAAAATGCGATACCTGTCAAACACTTAAATACGATAGACACCCCCCCTAATCAACTTCGAAATATTACAAACTCCCAATGAGCCCATGGACTTAATTCATATAGACGTCTACACAATCAATGCAAAAGTCCATCTGACAATAATAGACAAGTTTTCAAAGTTCACTAGTGCATATATTTTACCAAATAGGAACTGCGTAAGTGTTTTAAAATCTTTAAAAAAATTTTATGAGCCTATACGGCATCCCGAAAAAAATTGTGTGTGATCAAGGGGCAGAATTTTCCAGCCCAATGTTCAAGGAATACTGCGAACAATATAACATAGTTACACTCTGCACATCATTCTAACAGTCCACCAGTAACTCCCCTATAGAAAGAGTTCATTCGACCTTAACAGAAGCATTTAGGATCATACTTCACAAAAGGAAGGAAAAGGGCCTAGCACTCGACCATGAAGAAATCCTCTCGGAAACACTAATCACATATAATAACGCTATCCACTCGAGCACGAATTACACACCGTTCGAACTGTTCAGTGGCAGAACACACATTTTTAATAACATAATGACCCCCAACAACAGACACGACTTTCTTAACGAACTAAACCTATTCCGCACAGACCTCTATGCAGAAGTAAAGGAACAACTTGAGAAAAAGAAAGAAAGCAGGATAACAAGACTAAATAAAGGAAGGAACTCACCACAAGAGCTAGTATCAGGCGAAGTAATTTTTAGGAAAGAAAATAGAATAACCCCTCGATATTCAAGGCAGCAAGTACTAAGGTATAAAGGCACTACAATAATAACTAGAAAAAAACCAAAAACTACACAAAGCTAAACTTAGGGTAAAACCCAAAACGACTTAACTCACGAACTTAACTACCATTTCTTGACTTATTTTACAGCAGCCTACGGGCAAACACGCAATCCATTTCAATCAGCCCCCTGGACGGAACGTCGCCCATAGCCAGAATAAGTTTGGGTAATGCAAGAATTTTAAAAACTTATAAAACAATAAACCATATTATAGATGTAGATGAATACAAGAATTGTACAGTCCAAATAGAACAAACAATCAGAAACTTAAAATCTGATGAAATATTCAGAGCATCATTAGAATTATTAGATGGGAAATTAAAAGAACTTCAAAGAAAGATAACAACCCTCCTGCCCCATAATCGAAAGAAACAAGGATTAGTAAACGGTAGGTGATAAAAGCTATCACAGGAAATATGGACGATGAAGACTCAAAACAAATTTATGAGCAAATTCGACAAGCAAAAGAAAAAACTGAGTCCTTTTCAGGCGCGGCAAATAATCAAATTAACTTTAACAATGAATTACTAATCCGTTTTAACATTGATCAATAATTTCTTAAGCATGTCACAGAATGGCATTATGAAAAATCTTGAAGAAGAGGATCTGAAAATTTATACCTTACAATATATTAATAAGATAAACTAAAACATAGAAGTGTTATCAGAACACCTAAAAAACATCGCAGAAAGTTTAATATTTGCAGAAATACAAATAGTCCCAAAATTCATCCTAAATATAAATGAAATTGAATATATAAAAAGCATCTTTCAGAAACAAAAAATAAATCTACATCTAGAAGAACATATTTATAGTTTACTAAAGCTCAAAACGCTCTGTCTCGAAAATAAAATAATTTTTAGTATAAAAATTCCCATCTTTGAAGAAATACATTATAACCTTGAAAGAATCGTACCCCTACCAATAAACAATACTAAATTTATTACGACACCCCAATTTATTGCTCAAAATAATAAAACTAAACTATATTTAAGGAATAAATGTATTAAGATAGACAACAAGTCATTTTGCGAACAAATCACCAACACCGAATTCACCAACAATGACTGCCTTAAAGATATCATTAAGGGCAACACAACATCATGCGATTTGATGCGAACAGGAAATTTCACTGACATCTTCGAGCCGGAAAGTGGGTTAATCTTTGCCTTCAACACACAGAACCTCTTCTAGAATCTACATGTACAAACTCTACCACTATTTCTAAATCCCATATAATTGAGTACTCGAATTGTTCGATCAACATGAACAATATCCAATACAGAATGTAACAACACAGAACACCTGGATATCCTACTTCCCCCCATCCAGATGATAATCCAAAATAGAACAATCGAAGTATTAAGCTTAAAAAGAATTCACCTAGACGCGATCCAGACGAATACCCGACTTCTGCATAACAACAGAATAGTGGAACAACATATGTTCACCCTATATACGATTTTCGGATGCCTTCTAATAGCCATCTTATCCCACACCCCCGCCAAAACCGCCCCGTACATTGTGCTAATTACCCCATCATAGCCCACACCCACACGTTGGACATTCCAAAGAATTCTGCAATCGACCGGTCTGCGAAATATCCGACCGACTGCAACATCAGCATTTTCCCCACTCCAAGCATTCCAGTTGTGAGTGGCATCAAAAACCTAGACATAAGCATTTTTAAAAACAATAACCCGACAGAGAACTAAAGTTAAAACTTAAAATAAAATAAGACTTCACTTGATTTTCTGACAAAGAAGGAGAACGACGTGTTTTTATTTAAAAGGCATTTAAATTAAAACTAAACTATACATAGATCCAGATATATATATTCAACAAGAACTCACTGATTCAGCAGAGGCCCACAACGGCAACTTACACTATCCAGGCTCCCGGATGGTAACTCGCGCTCTTAAATATATTAACTCTTCTCTTTCTTTTTGAGTGCAAACTGCAGTAGCTTAACCCTTGTCTTAACATTGGTTTCGTATACGCCTTTGAAAAAGATTTTAAAAAAATTCTCTTTAATTCTTTTACTTCAGTATTAATATTTATAGTAATAACAATTAATAAAGAAATGTCAGTCTGCTCATATAAACAGTGTCCACACCCCCAGAAATGCCAGGATGATTTTTTACTTTGTTGGCTGCGTGACAATGTAATGCACTTTAAATGTGCCGGTTACACTGTCAAGGTAAAAGACAGTCTTGGCATTGGTGGAGTCCTGAAATGGAGCTGCGAGTCTTGCCGTGATGCCGAAATGGAGATGCGTGTTTTCATGAGGCGGACACGTGAAGGATTTAAAACCGTTTCGGCTGGTCTTAACAAGCTTCGGGATGAGTTTTCATTGTTGGAAACTCAGTTTAGTAGTTCCAAACTTCCAGCATCTCTTATCGCTATCTCGAACACTCTCAGTTGTCCAACTACGCCGAATGTACAGCAACTGATATCTTTTAAGAGTCCGATACCATCTGTTGGTGTGGATCCCATTGCCATTTCCCCTGGTATTGGAGTTCCAGTTGCTACCAAGATATCAGGTGTAGTTTCCGATACGTCCGGGGGAATATCCACTGCTAGGGATATTCCCAACCAAATACTGACGAGAGGTGCTCGTAAAGCATGAAATCGAATTCATCAGTGTTAAGATCTTGTTTAACTCTTTTTGCACCTATGTGCAGCTGTGTCCGATTTGGAAATATACAATAAACACTTGCACGCCATTCATGCTGTTTCCGCAGAGATGTGCGATAGAGATTCACTTATCGTTCTTGGAGATTTTAATCTCTCAGATATTTCATGGATCCCTGATGCACCGTCCATGATGCTCCCCTCCTTGTCACATTGCTTCGTTGATGGTCTTTTTGGCTTACCCCAAGCAAGATAAATCCTGTACGTAATTCACATGGGAAATTACTTGATCTCATATTTGTATTGGATTCCTCCAACAGTGTTGTTTCCAGGATTCACCCACTGGTTCTTCCAGAAGACAAATTTCATCCTACATTAAATGTAGCTATTGACCTTTCATTTCAAGAGCCGATTTTTTGTGCTAATTCGGTCTCAAACATTCGCTGTTTTCGTAAGGCTGACTTTGTCAGACTTACTAATCTCATTCTTAATTATGATTGGTCATATTTGTATAGTTGCACACATATGGATACCGCTATTCAATACTTTTATAACGTGCTTGATTCTTTTTTTAAAGTTTGTATTCCTGTCGTGAAATCGGTTCGGTCTAACAGATCGCCCTGGTTCACTCGGGAGTTGTCTAACCTAAGAAACATTAAAACAAGACATTATAGGAAGTACAAAAAGCAGGTCGCCCGTCTGATTTTTATCTGTATTCTGTTGCCCGTTCGAACTTTATGGTTCTTAACACCAAATGCTATTAGCAATATCTTCGGCGGTGTAAACTTCAGTTTTCGCATTATCCTAAGCAGTTTTAACATTGTCAATACTAAACGTAAAACATCCAAAATCCTATCGTGTTTAAGTTTTGAAAATAAGATAGCTGACGCTGATCAGGCCATTGCCGATATGTTTGCTGATTTTTTCAAAAATACCTATTCCTCATCGGAATATAGTGGGAACATTTCGTATCCTTATGAGTTAAACAGGCCTAATGGTATCTTCAATCCTTTCTACGATGAAAGTACGATTTTTAACGTGCTTAAGTTAATTGAACCTGTGTACCCACCGGGGGCTGGCAGGATTCCTGGGTGTTTCCTGTTGAAACGTCTTCTTTCCCGATTATTTGGAAGGAATCTTTTATCATTCACACAGAAAGTTCTTTTTAAGTCTTCTTCTTCAAAACGCATCAATGTGACATCCGGGGTACCTCAGGGGAGTCATCTGAGTCCACTACTCTTTACCCTCTTTATCAACGATCTTCCCTCCGTCATGCTGCATTCTCGAGTGCTAATGTATGCAGACGATGTTAAGCTATACCTTAGATTCAAAGATATGGTTTCGCCCAGTCCATTGCAGGCTGACCTTAACAATTTGCAGTGTTGGTGTCAACACAATCGTTTGAATTTAATCACTGCAAAGTGTATGGTTATGACATTTAATAGAAACTGTCCTCAACTCATAACCTATTTCCTAAATTATTCTCCATTATAACGTCTAAATGTAATGAAGGATTTGGGTGTACTCCTGGACCATAAATTGACCCCCATTTTGGAATACGGATCTTGTGTTTGGTTACCTCAATATGAGTCACACCAAATGAGAATTGAATCTGTGCAAAAGCAGTTTTCACTATTTGCTCTTCGTGGTCTGAACTGGGATTCCCTCTTTCACAAGTAGCTTCTTTTGATTAACCTCCCCTCCCTTACTAACCATAGAATAATGCTTGGCGTAGTTTTTATGCACAAGCTCCTAAATGGTGATGTAGACTCGCCTGATCTATTGACCCAAGTAGAATTCTCTGTACCTTTCAGGCCTACTAGAAACTATCTTCCATTATTCCTTGAACGCTGTACTACTAACTTTTCTTTGCATGAACCCTTTCGAGTTCTTTTTTCTGACTACAATCGCCTTTACCGACTGATCAGAGATCTCTCTGCCCAGTCTAAAAGCGTCTATTCTTTCCTATCTAGCTCGTAAGTAGCTATAGTTTTCGTTTACTTATCTGTATGTTTGTGTTCCCCGCGACTCGTGAGGTACGTTATGCGGCTTGCGCCCCTCGGTCGGTTAGGCGGGAGGAGTGGCAATTATTGATTCGCGCAATAAAAAAAAAAAAAAAAAAAAAAAAAAAACAAACACCCACTGATGAAAAGGCTTACGGCGGGCCTTCTTTATCATCCTGTGACTATGGCTCTATTCCCTCATGGTACAATTCGAGAACATTTCGTTTTTCTGCTTCGTAGGTAACGCCTCCACTGGGGTCTGTCGCCGATTTTTGTCGTCGTGGTGACATGTGTCGACTAAAGGCAAATCTTTGGCTATCCAACTTGATCGGCTTCCTCCGGGCATGCCATAGGTTGGTTTACCTGAGTGACTTAAGATTGCTGCGATCCCGCACAAAACGCTTTTCTAACCTCTAGCCCTTCCAGGAGCTTATTCAAGCCATATTCCAGACCCTTGTCGATTTTTCTGTTCATTATATCCCACATCTCCCGCTTCAACTGATCCAGCCACTTTGTGAGCTTAGTCTGAATTTGTAAGCTGTATACGAAATCATTTGCCTTAATCATTTCTTTTATATTGTTAGTGTTAAGGTTAACTGTGCTATATTCTTTCTGTACCTAATTGAACACTCTATTTATTATTCTGTTTTCTGATCTTTCTCGGGTTCCAGCCTAGCTCTGATATAGCGGAGTTTGGCTTCATAAAAAACTGAACTACCGTCGAAGCAGACATTTAACTCCTTTACACACGATTCCGTAGTCCGATGATTTGCCTGAATCGTGATCGTTGACCTTTTAACGTCCACTTTTTTCTACCGTTGGGCGCCATTTATTGTTTTGGACCTACTCCTGATCCCTCATGTGCCGATCATAGAGGCGACGCCGGCTAGCTCAATTCGGGTCGCGAGATACTTTCCCCTTACAGCCTCTTTCACACGCAACAATGACAAAAAAGTACATGCACGAAACTAGATGTTATTATCAAACTTATTCTTCCTTTGACTGGTCCGACAAGATTTCCACTGCCGGGAAATCTAGACAAATATAAAAGCATTCTAATCACAAACAACTTTTATAGAACTACACTAACTCTTTACTTCCACTTACAGCATCTGATATCCTTTTAACATTTAGTCGGAATCTGCCATCCGTCCACAGTTTAGACATCCATTCCCATCCTCTACAAGTCATTCTACCGCACGTCTTTTCATATCCCCTTTCCCAATCAAAATTATTCTAGTGCATCTTCATTTCGCTTTTTTCCCTTTTTTTATATATATATAATTTCTAATAATAATATATATATAATCTTAAAACTGAAATATTAATTTCCTATTTTTCTTATTTGTTTTAGATTCAATGATATCACTTTACTTCTTTACTAAGAGATTAGCAACATCATGGCTTGTATAAAGCTATAAAAGTAATAAAATGATATCCTACGCACTCTCTTATGTCCATGATGTTTTAACTTTCCATTTTCTTTTTCTTTCTTTCATTCTTTCCGCGAATCTCAACGGAACGCAATAGTTGCCCACTCCTACCGCCCAACCACACCTACCGCGGCGCAGGCCGCATATCATACGGAACGAGTCGCGGGCACTTACGAGATATATAGGTGAAATAAAAAGCACGACAGATCTCTGAACTGATCAATCGGTAAACACGAATGTAATCAGAACAAAGGAATCGAAAGGGTTCATGCAAAATTCTAATTGGGTTAATAGCTCATAAGTCTACATCACCATTTAGGAGCTTGTGCATAAAAACTACACCAAGCATTATTCTACGCTTAATAAATGATGGGAGGTTAATACCACTTGTACGAGGGAAGCTTGACGTTGTGATCCCAGTTCAGACCACGAAGAGCAAATAGTAAAAACTGCTTTTGCACAGACTCAATTCCTTTGTTGATTCCAGAAATCAACCTACTAGAGCTCTGATTGGACTTTCAAATTTATGGATGTTAAGGATAAAGACGAATTCAAATATCAACACCATAAAAAAAATAAAGACATGTGCGACACGGCGTTCACATTTTCAAAATTGTTTTCTATTATAGAGTTAACCCCGGTGTAGGGACGACGCAGAATAGAGTTAATATAAACTAGATTAGGCGCAAATGTAAATATGTATATATGAAATCCTATAAATTAAACCAATTAAGCCACTTTTTTTATTTTCCTTTTATTATTCTTTTTTTTTTTTTTTACTACTACGCGTTTAGGAGACATTCTCATATATCCACGCGGTTTCCAAAACTATCAGAGGATAGTCGCTAATTTCTCTCTTTTTCCTTTTTCTTATATTGGCTTAGCGAAATTAGCAAGGAAAGAGACTCATGCCAGCAATATACATAGGTCATAATGTGGCGGAATGGACAAACTACATATATATATATATATATATATATATATATGTATATGTGAATGGATACGACAAGAAACACCAACCGCATAGATTAGGCCCGGATTAAGTTGGCCTAAAAAACTCGTATATATATTAGTAAAATAGGTTTTTCTTTTCTAAACAGACTACTTATGTCAAAAACATTGTTTAATATCCAGATAATTAAAAATGAAAAAATTGTATAATGTTTCACAATCTTATCGTTCCGAGCATCGATTACCGACCGTCGCTAATTTGACGAACGTAGTTGATCATCAATGTTCATCATCTCTAAAAAAATTTAGTTCAATTTAATAACCTTCTAAGAAGAATGGGATACCGTAAATATATAAACTTGGAGAATTCCAAACAATTAAACTTTGGTAGATTACCAGGTCGAAGAATACCTGTGGACGCGTTAACTCGGACTTTGGAAATTTCATCCAATTCTTTCGATATATTTTGGCTGAATAGAAACTATTCGTGTACACCACCTCTTAATTACGAATTTAATAATGTATTAAAACGTTCAATCACATATTATAAATTAAATTTAGCTCGAAATTGCATTCTATCCCGAGATTGGAATAATTTAGCCAAGTTATTAACATCAAACACATTTGGAGAAAGTTTGGTTCAAAAATGTGCATATCCGCTATTATCTAAAGTAAGTTACATACTTACCAATATGTAAATGGTCCACATGTCAAAACTTCCTACGAACTTTTGATGCTCACTTTCTTTTATTACTCTAGAGAATAATCAGCTTCGTAAGTTGCAAAAAAGTGTCTTCCGATTTAAATCGTAAAAATGTACTATGTAATTTGATACACAACAAAAATTTTCAAAAATTGATGTAATAAGTTGAAAACTAAGTATGTATAACCAATGACGAAAAGCTTTCATTGCTATCTTGAAGAAAAAAATTTCCACCTGCAAAAAGAAACATGAAAATAAAAAAACATCAATAAGTATCATAGCTTATTTGATACATTTTGACCATTCGCCCAGCAAGGCTTTCTTTAAGAGTTTTTTGTTGGAAATCTCGTGTTTCCAAAAATGCCGGCAGATTCTCAATGACACATTTAAGTCAGGATACAGGATACATTCAGAAAGGCCATGTTTCAGCATGCACACATGTGCATACATACATATGTATATTCTAATAATCTAATACATACATACATATGTACATACATACATACGTATACATATACTCTCCCGGGCAGCCGACCCCCAGTGCCTTATTCAGTTCAAGCTCAATATCATCAGATCAGATAAGATTTTCAACGTAAATATTTTTGTAAATTAAACGTACATGTATTAGCCATAAATAGGGGAAAAAATTTTAATTTTCTTGACTGGTGTATTTATGAAATAATTTCAAAGAATGTAATTGCAAAAATGTATATGTTTTTTGCGGCCAATCGATTAGCGCCCCCTACAAAAAAAGATAAATTCTTAATGATAGATAAAGAAAATTATACACAATTTATTTCTGATTGTTTTTGTGAGTATTTATTTTAATTTATTATGATTAAAGAAAGTATTCAGTAATGGGTGTAGCCCCCACGATTGTAGTACATTCAAATATGCGGTTGGGCATTGAGTCATATAAGCTTTTAATGTTGTACTGTTCCAAGCAAGCATTATAACATCTTTGAGATCTTCCACTGTGGAGTATTGCTTTTCTGAGCTATAAATTTTACGAACTAACCCCCAAACCTTTTCCATAATGTTCAGATCGGGCGAATATGGGGGCCAGGAAAGCAAATCCACATTTTGGCTCTCGATCCAAGCTTTTACGGATCTTGCCTTGTGAATCGGAGCGTTATCGTGCTGGTATTTCCATTCAAGAGGGCCAAATGTGCCACTTATAGAGGGGAAAGCCTTTTCAAGCACTCCTTTGTATGCCACCGTATTCGCTCGAGCTGAAGGAAATTGCAGTTCTATGGTGCCATAGTAGGTAATGGTCCCCCAAACCAAATTAAACTTCTCGTCTAAGAAGACCACGCGCTGCTTCTCTTTTGACCATGATGTATTTTGTCGACAGAAGTCAAGGCGATGCTCCTGTCGCGCTGCGGTAAGGTGTTTTTTTATACCCTTGCAGAGGGTATAATAAAATTGGTCAGATGTTTGTAACGCATAGAAATAATCGTTTCCGACCCCATAAAGTATATATATTCTTGATCAGCATCGAAAGCCGAGTCGATATGACCATGTCCGTCTGTCCGTCTGTCTGTTTCTACATACTTAATCGATCTTAAATTTTGAGCTACGTGAATAAAAGTCATATCATTCTGTCCGTTGATGTTGCAAGCAAATTAAGTTTAAAGATTGGTCGGATCGGACAACTATAAGTTATAGAAAAATAGGAAAGATCAGAGGTACCTCGGTCAAAATGTGAGTTGTTCAAAACAGTTCTTGTGAGATATCACAACCAAATTTGGCACACAGATGAGAATTCTACTTCTACACCTTACCAGCAAGTTTGATTCAGGTCGGATAATAAACACCGACATAAATCAATAAAAACAATAATCAACCCCCATCAGAAAAAGTATGTTTTTGTGAGAAAAACTTTTTTGTTTTTTAAGATATCTCAACCAAGAATTGGTTGAACAGATGAGAATTATACTTTTACATCATACCAGTAAGTTTGAATCAGATCGGATAATAAACACCGACATAAATCAATAAAATCAATGAATCAACCCCCATCAGCATCAGTATGTTTGCATATGCAGCCAATTAAATACGTTTATATTTGCTTTTATATATTCGTACACAAACAACATACATGGAAACATACAAACATACAAACATACACACATACATATATGCGAACACGTGCTTGAAAAAACTACAAGCTGAGTGCGAAACAGAAAGAGACAAAAAACTATTTGTATTGTGTTGTTGTTTTCTAGAATTCGTCAGAAAATTTAGAGAGCGAGAAGTTGGACGCTTGCAATGTATACCGAAATAGCGAGGCAGTGAATTATAAGTTTGGTAGCGCAATAGGTGGAGATCGATTCTAGAAATGACGTGAGCGGAGGTTCAAATCCGACCGTTGGCAAACTCGAATTTTTTCTTACTGTTTCTTTTTTTGGTTCAAATTTTTTTTAAATTTTATATTTCCAATTTTTAAAATATCTTGAATCCGATATGACGGAGAAAGTAATCAATTAATCTGCAAGGGTATACAAACTTCGGCACGGCCGAAGTTAGCTTCTTTGATATTTTTTAATTTGAGGCGTTTAATATTCTCGCACTTAGCTATTATTCTCCAGACAGTTCGAACCCTGGCTTTAACTCCGGTTTTCGTTCTTAATAATATAAATATAAATATATATAATATTGGCTTAATAATTTGAGGCCTGTCTTAAAATTGCTCACCTGTCAGAAGCTGAAACGAAGTTTGACGGCCGGCCGCGGCCGTATTTATTCCTTTGACGTAAGAATGAAGAAATAACTTTTCGACTTCTATTAATTTTTTTTTTATATTTCGTGGAACACGAAATGCACTCATGGTAGACACTAATTTTTGCCATCTTAGCTTCGTTCAACGGTTTTCCTTTCCCCATGGTTGTCTTTATCAATTGATATTTAACTAACTAAAAAATTTGGCGTACCAACTTCGATGATTAACACGGAAAAACTAATAATAAAGAAGGGGGTGCTAATCGATTGCCCACAAAAAACAGCTACACTTTTACATTCTTTGAAATTATTTCATAAATACACCAGCCAAGAAAATTAACTTTTTTTCCCCTATTTATGACTAATACATGTACGTTTAATTTACAAAAATATTTAGGTTGAAAATCTTATCTGATCTGATGATATTGAGCTTGAATTGAATAGGCAGTGGGGGTCGGCTGTCCGGGAGTGTATGTACATATGTATGTATCTTCTAAAATAGAAATGGACATAGTCAATTTGCATCTAACTGTCAAGCATAGCGATGGATCAGTGATGGTCTGGGGATGCATGTCAGTAAATGGAGTATGTAATTTGATTTTTATTGATAGAATTTTGAACCAATATGGATATCTAAATATCCTTAAGTCCGGTTTAATGCCAAGTGCCAAAAAATTTGGGATTCGGACTACTTTTAAGCTCTATACCTATACAGACAATGACCCCAAACATGCCTCCTTGAATGCGAAGACATGGACGCTTTACAACTGCCCTAAAGTAATAAAAACTCCTGCTTAGTTGCTCGATGTGGATGCCATGGAACAATTTTAGTATGTCCTTGAAAAAATATATTATATAATAATTATTCAGCAAAGGACCCGCAAACGTTATCGTTTATAATCTTCTTTTACATATGTATGTATATTTTCTTATGTCATATTTTATTGATGTAATTGGAATTATTAGGGCAGCATACGTAGACGTGATGTGTAAGTGCATGCTGTAATGAGCAATAAAAATTTTGTCTTCCATTTCATCCCTATTGTGCATTATTTCATGAATTGCCAGTTAATTCGACTATATTAATGTCGATCAAGTAGGATTTTAGCTATTAACTATCGTGTTGAAGAAACAGTTACACATATATGTACGTATGTATGTGGCTTAGTTAGTTTAAATGCTTTGATTTCACGGGCATAGGTGCTACTCTAAAGCGTTCTTGTTTTACACACTCTTTTTATTGCTAAATTCAAAATTATGGACTATGGAATTATGGAAATTAGCTATTAGCATTGGTTGTTGTTGTTGCTTATTGACATTGATAGTACTCTGTACAGATGAGATGGATATACACCTAACCCTCTATTTACACGATTGACCGGTTCCTTACAAAACCGTGTAAATCGAAAAAAAAAATTTTGTATGGAAAACCCGTGCAAATTGACAATTTCTGTTCTATCACATACCATTGTATATTTACTTAATTATAATAACGTAAAATTAAAAAATAACCATAATTTCAATTATCAGATATGACATTTCACTTTCTTTCTATTATTATACCCTTGCAGAGGGTATAATAAAATTGGCCAGATGTTTGTAACGCATAGAAATAATCGTTTCCGACCCCATAAAGTATATATATTCTTGATCAGCATCGAAAGCCGAGTCGATATGACCATGTCCGACTGTCTGTTCATACTAAATCGATCTTAAATTTTGAGCTACGTGAATAAAAGTCATATCATTCTCTTCATTGATCATTTATCCAAATCAAGTTTAAGAATTGGTAGGATCGGACAACTATAAGTTATAGAAAAATAGGAAAGATCAGAGGTACCTCGGTCAAAAGTGAGTTGTGAGTTGTTCAAAACAGTTCTTGTGAGAAAAACTTTTTTATTTTTAAAGATACCAAATTTGGCACACAGATGAGAATTCTACTTCTACACCTTACCAGCAAGTTTGATTCAGATCGGATAATAAACACCGACATAAATCAATAAAATCAATAATCAACCCCCATCAGTAAAAGTATGTTTTTGTGAGAAAAACTTTTTTGTTTTTTAAGATATCTCAACCAAATTTGGTAAACAGATGAAAATTTTACTTTTACATCATACCAGCTTGAATCAGATCGGATAATAAATACCGACATAAATCAATAAAATCAATGAACCAACCCCCATCAGCATCAGTATGTATGCATATGCAGCCAATTAAATACGTTTATATTTGTTTTTATATATGCATATACAAACAACATACATGGAAACATACAAACATACATACATACATACATACATACATACATACATACATACATACATACATACATACATACATACATACATACATACATACATACATACATACATATATGCGAACACGTGCTTGAAAAAAATACAAGCTGAGTGCGAAACAGAAAGAGACAGAAAACTATTTGTATTGTGTTGTTGTTTTCTAGAATTCGTCAGAAAATTTAGAGAGCGAGAAGCTGAACACTTGCAATGTATACCGAAATAGCGAGGCCGTGAATTTTAAGTTTGGTAGCGCAATAGGTAGAGATCAATTCTAGAAATGACGTGAGCGGAGGTTCAACTCCGGCAGTTGGCAAACTCGAATTTTTTCTTACTGTTTCTTTTTTTGGTTCAAATTTTTTTTAAAATTTTATATTTTCAATTTTTAAAATATCTTGAATCCGATATGACGGAGAAAGTAATCAATTAATCTGCAAGGTTATTCAAACTTCGGCACGGCCGAAGTTAGCTTCTTTGATATTTTAAATTGAAAGAATAACATAAAAATTAATTGAAATTAAAAATATTGGAATTCATTAAATTAAGTTTTAAAAACATTTCCCAGTTTGGTAATTACCTTTACCAGAAATAATGATATATAATAAAATGTATTTATATCTTATAAACTTATTTATATATATACATGTACATATGTATGTGCGTACATGTGTACATTTCCTATCAACAAATAACCGCTTTGCTGTCAACATTGCGCAAATTTTCTTAAATCTCCACCTCTGATGCCTGCTTCTCCACAAATTTCAAATTTACTGATTTGATAGTAATAAATTTTTCATGTTCTGTCCCATGGTTTTCTTGTCTTCTGTTTCAATTATATAGAAAAAAAAGTGGCGCAACGAACCCAAAAATTAAATAGAGTCGTCTATTTTACGATTCGTTTTGTATTCTGCACAATTTATTAATTTCTTCAATTTCAAACATTGTTCGTGAGTGTTGTCTGATACCAAAATGGATTGCTTTTGAAACTGCATAATTTCTTCTCTCTCATTTTCAGTACTAATCTGTCACCCTTGTTGATCATTTTAAAATACGCCCTCATGTCATGTCATCGGATCTAAATATAATTCATATAATGTGCCAATTTTTTTTTATAACTCTTGGTTTGAATTTCTATACTACGGCTACAGCGGCACAGAAGCATCAGCATAGACATGAGCATAAACCTATTTCGTCATATTCCCGATGTTGGTATACTCCTCCAAAACTATTCCTGCAACTTGAAATTCTCACTACTTAACCTGTCGACCCCCATCGCATTTTGCGTGACCGAATCCAGCTTGGCTTCGCTGTTTCTACGGCTCTATTTTTTTTTAGAGAGAGAATATTTTTGATGAGTAGCAATAGACGAGTGTATATGACCGTAAAAATTAAAACTAAAGTTTCAGCTACGTGAATGGTACTCATATAGTTGTGTTCCTTGATTTAAGAATTGTCTGGATCGGTCATCTACAAGGTATTGAAAAACAGGAATCCATACATACATTATTACATACATGCAAGTTAAAAAACAAGTTGTTAGTTGGTTTTATTATATCGCAGCGATGCGACTTATTTATTTAATTATTAAATTGAAACTGAAAATTATTACAAATTTGAAAGTTTAAATAAGTAAACGGCGGCGGCAGCGGCAGCAGTGTCAGCAGCGTCGGCGGATGCGCGTGTTGTTTCGGAACTTTCTTGAGAATTGTTTTGAGCTTGAGCGGATGCATTGCAGACCTTAGGTCAGCACTTTGGGCCTGGCACGTTGCAGCGGGTCATTGATTTATATGTTATTAACTTGCATGCATACATACATACATACATACATACATACATACATACATACATACATACATACATACATACATACATACATACATACATGCATACAAACATACATACAAACATACATACATACATACATGCAAGCATTTGTTCATACAAACGTACATACATATATACACATGTACATAATACATACATACATATATACACATGTACATAATACATACATACATAACACCTTCTCAACCTGCTTTTTGTTAAATAAATCATGATCTATTACTTCAATTTTTTGTGGATTTTTACCAACTTGCTTTAAATTTCATCTATCTCTTTGACTATACCGCTAGTAATTCTCCTGTGTAGGTAATCCGTTAGCTTGGACCGCTTCTCTAAAAAGACTCTGGAACTTTCATACGTAGAGCTGTCACTAGAACTGTTTCTAGCAATTTTACGGTTGTATTTATTTTGCTATTTGAACTTTTGTATATTTGTAAATTCATTAATTGATTGCCCTAAATTGTTTTTGCTCTCAACGCTGCCGAATGCTTTTATATATATGCAAAGTTATTTTTAAATAACAGACAAACGTTACTTTAATTTCGAGCCTTGAGTACAACATTCTTTGTTAATTTTCTTTGAGTGCCATGTTTCTCTATTTACATTTCGCCAAGTATTTAACCGGCCACTTGGGGAAAAACGTATATCTCCACTGAGCAGATTTAGCTCTTTGTTTCTTACTACAAGTAGAGGAAAATATTCATAGTTCTAGTTTTAGCTGCAAGGGTACACGACGTACAGTGGGGTCATCGCTCATTTCGCTTGTCAAAAATCATATCTTTAAAAGTAGTGAAGCGATTTTCAAAATTTAAAAAGTATTGGATAGCTAATTCCTGAAGCTTCAAATTGAGTGCCACGTGCGCGGGTTACCTTGATATTCAAGGTCAAAGTTGAAAAATATTTCTAGGCATATTTTACCCTATAATTCGCTTAAAAAAACGCTTTTTTGATCAAAAAATGAACTTCGTTTTTTTTTAATTTTAATGATTAAAACAGATTTTTTAATGTTTTGTTTTAATTTATTATTAAAATTGCGAAAAAAAAATTTTTTTAATGATTTTTTTAGGTTATTTTATATCGATGGCTTATTTTCATTTTACACACATGCTACTGACAAATTTGCATGCGCTCTTGTACCTGGAACGTGTTTTTTATGCGAGGTTGCATTGGTTTTCTCGATTTTTGGCAAATTTGCGCAAAGACTACACTAAAAAGTTCTCAAAGGTGAATATTCCCTCTATCACGTGTATATGGTTTCATCGTGAATCTCGGTGTATCTCTGTCTCCACCAAAGTTTAAAAAATGCGATAATTTAATGTTTTTGTGAAACATCTCCAATTTACTCAATATTTTAAATTTCATTAAATTTTTTACTACACATAACTAAAAATTGATCTACTTAAAAAGTAAAAATATTTAAGATAAGTTGCTTCATTCGGCGAATATCCCGTTTCAAAGTTGCAAGTTTTCCTAAAAATTGTACATTTTTTTCAAACATGAAAAATGTCTCCACTTTTTGACGATGTAGCACCCACAATTCTTATCCGATTTCAAAAATATTTTGGATCCATAAGTTCTGAAGTATTATCTGTCGATTTCATTATTCACTTTTCCCCAACGTGATAGTGAAAAAAATGATTTTTGGTCAGCTATTCGGGCAGAGGCCCCACTGTGCGACGTTTGAATGAAGTAAGATTTTGAGTTTAAATCTATTTTGATCAAGGTTAGCGTTCGTCATTAGACGCTTAGATGAATACATATATGGTTTAATTATATATATGTACACAGCGTGTGAGCTAGACTACATTCAGATTACTTTAACCGTACGCTTTATATTCTATATTGTGGTAAAATAACGGGTATATTTTTATATATTTTATTGTCAACCGTAATAATCCCTAATCTGTTTATGCTAAGTTTGTATCAAAGTAGTAGTAGACAAAAATCGTAATTTTTAACAAGAATCTCCAAAGTGCGATAATGGTAGCTTTAAGTTAAATAAAAAAGACTAAAAGTTTTTAGGAGAGGACGAGAAAATTCATAACTAATTACAATTATAATAAGAGCAAAGAACCGAAAAAGATTCATGCAAAAAGTATATAATGTCAACGACGTATTTCCAAAGTTTTAAGATAAGTATCAAAGACATCCAATATATATTAATTCAGAAGGTGGTAGATTCGAAGAAGAGCGCCGCGCGGGACAAACGGCAACGTTTAGCAAAACAGCCATATATATTATATTGTAATATGTATGTCAAAACTATGTATGTAAGACAAAACTAACATGACATGATAGCCTGGCTTATTTACCTCCCTGGTTATCTATTGCGTATTCCTACTTAATTTTGTGTTTATGCCTTTACAGAGGCTATAATAAAAACGGTATATATGTATGTTCTTGATCAGCATCAATAAACGAGTCCATCGGCCCGTCTGTCGCCTTCGATCTTGCGCCGAAGATCCTCCAGCTCCCGACTCGCTCCGACGAAGTTCGTCGCGTTGTCGCCTGCGGAACTCCACTCCGGTCGGTGAAGCTTTGGAAAGCCATAAGAAATGTATTAGTGTTTAAATCGGACACTAGTTCCAAATGAACCACTTTAGAAGAAAAACAAACGAAAAGTGCAATATAAGTCTTATATGGAGCCTTCGAATTCTCAAAATTGTATGTACTGGGCCACAAAAATTTAACGCCGCAAAAGCTAAATGGGCGGAGCTATCTCACTCTGTCTGTACGCAAGTTTCCCATGATTTGATTCATCAAGCATGGCTTGTACCTAAATATAAGATCTCACTGGTTGTCGGCAGACTTCGTGAGCGTTGGCTATCCACAACTGCTCACGCAGGTGACTTACTAGAGCTCTTGGGCCAACATGACAATTTGATAAATGTATGTGACGGACGTTTCGATGAAATGAGCGAAAATTTCGCATCATATAAAATAGGAGCGTTTACAAGGCGCCCCCCGACTCTCAACAACGAAAATGAGCACCAGTGGATTCGGGCATAAATGGAGTCATAAATGGTAATAATGGCATAAATGGTGATGGAATTACATGATCAAATACGGTCGATTTATTTGTACATCTACGGATGAAAGGGAACACAACAAAACACTCTTATTTATTTTGTATGTGACGAATAAATTTTGATGGTCTTAATTAGCGGATTCTCGTCAACCTCAAGGGTCAGCACGACAACTGATTTCCGTACTTCCAGTTCACGCATTTCGTCCGGTAGTTGGACATGCTGATTGCTTGGCCAATCGCTTTGAGGTTGTCCAAGAATTCCAGGTCCTGATAACCAAATCGAATCAACTAGTTCGTCAACATTACAACCGCGAGACACAATGTCTGCTGGGTTCTGTTTTGTTGGTACATGACGCCATGATACGTTCTCTGACTATTTTTGAATTTCTGCCGTCGAAACGACAAAGGGTGTGACTTTATCCAATGAAGAGTTCTTTCCGAATCGGACCAAAGAAATGTACGCTCAACCAGTACTTTAATCAGATCACGGATTCGGTGACAAAAGTCTGCGAGAAGGTGAGCGGCACACAGCTCAAGTCTTGGGAGTGTTTTGGTCTTGAGGGGCGCTAGTTTTGACTTCGAAGTTAGTAACGAAGTGCGAAAACCTTCCGCAGTTTTGATACGAACGTATATACAACATAGACTTTTTTAAGGTTCTGGATCGCCTTATCATAATTGTTTTTTTTCACTTGGAACGCTTTGAGCCAGAGCTTCATCAGACAGACACGAAATTAAATTTTTCAATTTTTGGAATTGAGACGTTTGTATGAAGAAGGGATTCAAACAACATAAAATTTTTAAACTCGGAATATTTGCCACTAAATTTTGGCAGTTGCAAACTCAGAAGACGAGAACCAGTTGGTGATTTGGATTTGTTTTCCACATGCGTGCTGGCATCGGACGACTTTTGTAAAGCGGACTATAGTTGTATTTTTGTTGATATGCACAACTCTTGCAAATCTGACCTGTATTCGTCTTTGGAATCAAAAGTAGTCACTTACGTGTTTTATGCTTTTGAGCTCATCTTTTCTTTGCATCCTCAAAATCTTTAGTGAGGTGGAGCCATTACTGTTGGATGGTTTAATTTATCGGACGAACTCTACAACAGTACTTGCAAATTTCATTTTTATTTAAGGTATATATGTATATAGTAATATATCCAGCACCCCATACAAAACCAATCTCACACTTTTATAAACAAATCACCCTTCCTTATTTAAAAGAACTCCAAATTATTATTATAAACCACCTCGCCCACGCATTGATATTGCATGTGCAGTGTTTGTGGCTCTGCCTCTCTTTACCTTTTTTCTTTTGCTCGCGCTCTGATCTATTTTCTATCTCGCATTATAAGTGTGCGTGTTTTCTCTTAATTTCTTTCTATTTTCTCTGCAAGTTTGACCCAAGTGTCGAATTTGCTCCAACTACTGAGTGAGTTTTTTCTTTGGCCTTTTATTTTATTCTTTACCAATTTACATTTTTATTTTTTTTTATTAATACTAAATTTTATAAAATGTCTGTCTGCTCAAGCAAGAAATGTTTGAACCCCCCTGCACCCCATAACGTATTTCTCTCATGTTGGCTGTGTGATAATGTCATGCATGTTAAATGTGCGGGCTATACAGTCAAGGTATTAAATATATATTTTTTTTTTGGCAAAAGTATTTTATTGACAAAAAAATATAAAAATAATAATCAAACTGAGAAGATAATATAGGGTTTTTCATCAACCGTATGAAAAAAATGTATACCCTGCTTAATTCGCCAAAATTTAGGGTATTTTGACAAACGATATGGAAAAGGTACATATATACCACACGTCACCAGTTGTAAGCGCGCCAACTAATGCACGCAACAACAACACCACGACGAAAAAGACGACGACATATTTATTTATTTATATATTTATTTGTAAGCAAGAATTAATTCTAAGTTACAATGAGTTTTGTGAAAAACCAAAACAACAAAGGCTGGACAATAAAATATAAAAATTCCGTTGTATGTGTGGATATATGTACGTGTGTGCGCTGCAGACCAACTAAAACGATAATCATGTAATGCAAATTGGGTGAGCGAATTTTTGCGCTTGGCAACAAGAAAAGAAATTCAACTTGTTACTAACCACCGACAAATAATTTTGTTATATTAATCTACCACGAAATTGGAATCTGACGATTCGAAATTCGCTAATCAGCAATGCAACAATTTAAAAATTGTACACAATAAAGAATATCGGTTCACTTGCTAACATGATATGTATGTAAATGTGTATATGCATGCAATAGTTATTGTAAGTTCAACTACTTTATGTGCCAGAAACTGAAAGTGCTCAAGATGGCCAGCACAATTACCAAAGAGAAATTCTCGATTTGAGCTCTTTCAATTTTTAGCACTTTACCTTAGAGTTGACCTTCGCTGTGGAATCAACGATCCTTAACTTCTTTTCCGACATCGAATTGGCGAAGGGTAGGGATGACCAGATCCAAGCAATACATATATTTCGCGGCGGAGAAATTTTGTATCTTTTATTTTATTTATTCCCCGACGCGATAAGCAGCTTAACACTGAACCGTTTTTTGTTCTTTTTGTTTTGAGTGTGTTTGTATGTATAAATGTATATGTATTTCTTTATACAACAAATAGAACTGAACGAGTTGACTGCACAATTTTAAGTTTTTCACTTATGTCTTTATATATATATGTTTCACTGATTCTTTATAGCGTTTTTTCACTTTTTTACGTTAAGCTTGTCGATGCTCGTGCGCCATGAAAAATCATAAGGCGGCAGATCGGAAGCATGTAGCATGTAGTATATATACACATATATGTGTATGTTTATACATATATATCTATGCAGACGGCATATACATAGAAATGCGCACTGGCCCTTGGCTACCGCCAAAGTGCATACGTTGCAGTTCTTATGTTTCTTCCCAGTCCACATAAGTGGCTGGTCATATTTCGGGCTCATGTAAACTAAGCAACAGTGTATAGCGTTGTTTGTGAGTGTGATGCTTTAGCCTTTGATTTGGGCGTATGACCACTTCACATAGTGTATGCATATTGTATACACTACAATACTGTGGGCATATGCTTACACATATATATACTACATACTATATACAACATACTAAAGAAATAACTTACTAGTAAAATGTAGTTATATATAACATTTTTATACCCTTGCAGAGGGTATATTAATTTTGGTCAGAAGTTTGCAACGCACAGAAGGAAGCATCTCCGACTATATAAAGTATATATATTCTTGATCAGCATGAATAGCCGAGTCGATATGACCATGTCCGTCTGTCCGTCTGTCCGTCTGTCTGGATCAACAGCTTCTCCTCCGAGACCATAAGAGCTACAGAGCTGAGATTTTCAGCATAGGCTCCTTTTTGCTGCAGGCATTGTATATCTCGGAATCATCCCGATCGGACGACTATATCATATAGCTCCCATAGGAACGATCGGTCAGGAATAAGCTTTATCCTCAATAACTCTGTTGTTTTTTAACCGAATGCCACGAAATTTGATATTTACGAGTTTAATATGCTTCTTGATACTTTAACCAAGTTTGATCAGAATCGGACGACTATATCATATAGCTCCCATAGGAACGATCGGTCATAAATAAGGATTATCCTCAATAACTGTTGTTTTTCAACCGAATGCCACGAAATTTGATATTTATGAGTTTAATATGCTTCTTGATACTTCAACCAAGTTTGATCAGAATCGGACGACTATATCATATAGCTCCCATAGGACCGATCGGTCATGAATAAGGCTTATCCTCAATAACTCTGTTGTTTTTCAACCAAATGCCACGAAATTTGATATTTATGAGTTTAATATGCTTTTTGATACTTCAACCAAGTCTGATCAGAATCGGTTGGCTATATCATATAGCTGCTATAGGAACAATCGGTACAAAAAAAAATTTTGTATGAAAAATTTTTTTCCTCAAGCTCAAAATATTGAATTTGTAAATTTGGTATGTTTAATTTACAATAATGCTTCTGGTGAATTATATAGAGAAAATCTGCAAGGGTATACGAACTTCGGCACGGCCGAAGTTAGTCCATTTTTCTAGTTTTTTTATATATTTATAGTTTTTAGCGTATTCTTTTGGGCTCTTTGTTTTTTATTCTTGCTATTTTTAATTAGAATATTATCATTATTCGCTATACCTAAGGCCTCAAATGGTCCTATATACGTAGGGTCTAACATATGTCATACTTCGTGTTATAGTAGTACTATATCTCCTATTTCTATACTTATGTCTGATGTATATTTCTAATCTAAACTTTACTTCGTTATCGTAATCATCTATATAATATAAATGTTCAGTTCTATCTATTTTATTGAAATCTGAAAATTGTTTTGGTAGTGTACCAAAAACTATAATAGTAGATAATTATCATGTGCAGCCGATGGTGTTGTATGAAAACAATATGTAAAATATTGTATCCAAACATCCCAATCGGTTTTATCTGCAGATATGTATGAACGAGTGTATTCATTGAATGTTCCATGACTGCGTTCTATTGTCACTAAAGTCTGTTGGTGGCGTCAGTTGACGTTATATTGTCTATCATTACGTATGCACAGTTCATTAATTATGGAGTTTTTATATTCTGTTCCGGTTGTTGCACTTTTATTTGGAATGGCAACTAAATACTTCGTTAAATCTCATTTTAGCTTAATTGCATATTCATTACCATTTTCTGAGCATGGTAGTGTACCTATAGTGCCTACTATCACGCTATCAGAAGCATTTATAGGTGTGCTTGTTATTGTCAATGGGGTCTTAAGGTGTTTTGTTATTATACCCTTGCAGAGGGTATAATAAAATTGGTCAGATGTTTGTAACGCATAGAAATAATCGTTTCCGACCCCATAAAGTATATATATTCTTGATCAGCATCGAAAGCCGAGTCGATATGACCATGTCCGTCTATCCGTCTGTCCGTCTGTCTGTTTCTTCATACTGAATCGATCTTAAATTTTGAGCTACGTGAATAAAAGTCATATCATTCTCTTCATTGATGATTTATCTAAATCAAGTTTAAAGATTGGTAGGATCGGACAACTATAAGTTATAGAAAAATAGGAAAGATCAGAGGTACCTCGGTCAAAATGTGAGTTGTTCAAAACAGTTCTTGTGAGAAAAACTTTTTTGTTTTTTAAGATATCTCAACCAAATTTGGTGAGCAGATGAGAATTATACTATAATAATATAATATAATAATATAATATAATATAATATAATAAACACCGACATAAATAAATAAAATCAATGAATCAACCCCTATCAGCATCAGTATCTATGCATATGCAGCCAATTAAATACGTTTATATTTGCTTTTATATATGCATACACAAACAACATACATGGAAACATACAAACATACATATGTACATACATATATGCGAACACGTGCTTGAAAAAAATACAAGCTGAGTGCGAAACAGAAAGAGACAGAAAGCTATTTGTATTGTGTTGTTGTTTTCTAGAATTCGTCAGAAAATTTAGAGAGCGAGAAGCTGAACACTTGCAATGTATGTATACCGAAATAGCGAGGCCGTGAATTTTAAGTTTGGTAGCGCAATGGGTAGAGATCGATTCTAGAAATGACGTGAGCGGAGGTTCAACTCCGGCCGTTGGCAAACTCGAATTTTTTCTTACTGTTTCTTTTTTTGGTTCAAATTTTTTTTAAAATTTTATATTTTCAATTTTTAAAATATCTTGAATCCGATATGACGGAGAAAGTAATCAATTAATCTGCAAGGTTATTCAAACTTCGGCACGGCCGAAGTTAGCTTTTTTGATATTTTAAATTGAATGAATAACATAAAAATTAATTGAAATTAAAAATATTGGAATTCATTAAATTAAGTTTTAAAAACATTTCCCAGTTTGGTAATTACCTTTACCAGAAATAATGATATATAATAAAATGTATTTATATCTTATAAACTTATTTATATATATACATGTACATATGTATATGCGTACATGTGTACATTTCCTATCAACAAATAACCGCTTTGCTGTCAACATTGCGCAAATTTTCTTAAATCTCCACCTCTGATGCCTGCTTCTCCACAAATTTCAAATTTACTGATTTGATAGTAATAAATTTTTCATGTTCTGTCCCATGGTTTTCTTGTCTTCTGTTTCAATTATATAGAAAAAAAAGTGGCGCAACGAACCCAAAAATTAAATAGAGTCGTCTATTTTACGATTCGTTTTGTATTCTGCACAATTTATTAATTTCTTCAATTTCAAACATTGTTCGTGAGTGTTGTCTGATACCAAAATGGATTGCTTTTGAAACTGCATAATTTCTTCTCTCTCATTTTCAGTACTAATCTGTCACCCTTGTTGATCATTTTAAAATACGCCCTCATGTCATGTCATCGGATCTAAATATAATTCATATAATGTGCCAATTTTTTTTTATAACTCTTGGTTTGAATTTCTATACTACGGCTACAGCGGCACAGAAGCATCAGCATAGACATGAGCATAAACCTATTTCGTCATATTCCCGATGTTGGTATACTCCTCCAAAACTATTCCTGCAACTTGAAATTCTCACTACTTAACCTGTCGACCCCCATCGCATTTTGCGTGACCGAATCCAGCTTGGCTTCGCTGTTTCTACGGCTCTATTTTTTTTTAGAGAGAGAATATTTTTGATGAGTAGCAATAGACGATTGTATATGACCGTAAAAATTAAAACTAAAGTTTCAGCTACGTGAATGGTACTCATATAGTTGTGTTCCTTGATTTAAAAATTGCCTGGATCGGTCATCTACAAGGTATTGAAAAACAGGAATACATACATACATTATTACATACATGCAAGTTAAAAAACAAGTTGTTAGTTGGTTTTATTATATCGCAGCGATGCGACTTATTTATTTAATTATTAAATTGAAACTGAAAATTATTACAAATTTGAAAGTTTAAATAAGTAAACGGCGGCGGCAGCGGCAGCAGTGTCAGCAGCGTCGGCGGATGCGCGTGTTGTTTCGGAACTTTCTTGAGAATTGTTTTGAGCTTGAGCGGATGCATTGCAGACCTTAGGTCAGCACTTTGGGCCTGGCACGTTGCAGCGGGTCATTGATTTATATGTTATTAACTCTTCCACCCTTAGATGGACAATTGTCCACAATTGCTAGGCGAAAGGCATATTGATAAACTGTAGGTTCGGGCTATGTTCAGAGATGGTCGAAATTCCTTTGCTGTTTTGTTCGATTGCCGGAATTTCGGGGGTGATTTGTAGAATTACTTCTTTTTTATCATATCGTCTTTTTGAGCATTATAAGGCCCATGGACAGACCTAGTAGGACTATGCTGTTTGTTGATGAATGTGTTTGTAGTAGGTTCAAATGTTTGGTATTATTAATTTTAACTTATCTAGTGTCTTTAAACTAAGGACACGTAAGCGTTTATCTTCCGATGCCGATATCTGTATTATCGGTGTGCCGGGATTCAAATCTGTTTCTTCCATGTTGGAAAATATTTGGTTGTTGATCATAACCGAACAATTGTGGTATTTTATCAATAATGTGCCACATACAATTTTATCAATATTTTCGAATTTTATTCTGCCTTGGAAGTTATTTAGTAGAATGGTATCATCTTGGATCTCTTCGACGCTCTCGATGTGGTCTGCGTTGCTGTAGTCGCATACCGAATTTTTGCCTAATAAAAGTCTGGGAATACAATCATTGAATCTTAAGTCTACTAAATCTTTTTGTTTACAAATTTTTACATTTTTATACTTCTTACAATCTGTTCTTAATCCTAACATGGTATTTTTATACTTGAATATTTCTTTAAATTGTAGATTTACAATTGTGTTCTCTCTAATTATGGGTCTAATGAAAAGATTATCGTATCTTTCTTTTTCAAATTTATTTCTGCTGTATTTATTTGATTTTGTATTACTTTAGAATCGTTTTCATTTACTAGCATGGTATTTATAATATTCAATTTTGCCCATTGTATGGCGTATTTTATATTCATTATTTCTTCTTTAACGAGACATGTTTGTGTTTGAATATTGCTGTCTATATTTTTAGTAGGGAAGGAATATTTTTGAATGGCGTTGGTGGTTAGTACGTTGTTAATTCGTGTTAGATTGTTTATACGTTCTTGAAATTGTGTGTTGATGATTGTTTGTTTGTTATTATTTTGGATAAGGTTATTTAAATTACTTTCTATAGCTACTAGGTCATCATGGTCAGCAGAGCCTGCCACAGATTTCCAGGCTGTGCCTAGAACATTTATTGATCTTGTCTGTCTAGTTTTATTTTGATACAATAAAGAATGAAATATAGATTTAGACTGTTCTATTTCAAAATGTAAAGTGTGATATAGATCCGAGGATCTTAATTCTGTATCTATGTGTTTTTCAAGATTGTGTAACGCATTTTTAATTTGTATTAAGTCTATGAGATGGATTATTCTAGTAGAGGAGGTGGAGATTTTTCCGAATCCGTTATTGAGTGTGAGTATATGGCTATTCGTATAGTTAGTCATTTCCACTCGCGCCTGTATTGGGATTAATCCCAGTATCCTGTTGAGAAAAATCGTTTTTAATATTTCTTTTATGTACTATTCTTCCTGATTCTGTTTTTATGGTTGTGTTGTTGTCTTCTTTAACTATTTCTTTTTATATCTAGAAGAAAGCTTTGATCCTAAACGTGTATTGATTTTTACGAAAATTGTCTGTCCAGGTTTGTATAGTTTTATTGATTTTCGGGATTGATTGTGGTATTTAAGGTCTTTGTTTTGTTGTTCTTTTAGTCTTGTGATATTATTTTTGCGAGCTTGTTCATATTGTGCGGGGTCTGTCGTAATTTTTCTGCTAAAGAATATTGTAAAAATGAAGTCTACAATCAAATAATAAAGCGTTGATTGTTCCTTGACGGTATAAACCGAATTGAATTTATTTTATAAAATGTTCTGTTGCTTAGCCTAAGAGTTTTTAGTAAGCTTGAGTTCTGTCGCTCAAGGCAGCGGCAGAACGGGAGTATATAGCATGCCATATGTATTTGTATATGTTGTTAAATATGTATATATGTGCAGAAGGCATATACATGCGCTTGGTACCGAATGGTCAGAACGTCATAGTGCTTACGCTGCAGTTCTCACGCTGCGGGCCAGTCCACATATAAGTGGCTGATCATATTGCGGCACTTGACGGCGGTTATGTTATGTAAACAAAGCGACAAAGTGTCTCTATGTTTATGCGCTTGATACTCTATTATTCAATTTGGGCATATGACCACTTTACATATTGTATACACTACAATACGGTGGGCATATGCTTGTTTGGCATATAACATACTACACCTCCCCTTTTAGAGAAATAACGTAATAATATGTTATGTAGTTATTATTTTGTTTCTTATGTTATATGTTAGTGTTCAAATATATATGTAGTTATTTAGTTGTGCTTTTTTTTTGAATGTTTTGCGTCTCTTGTATAAAAATTGTGTTCTTTATTATCTTTATCACGAACTGAAATAAAATTTTGTTCTATCTTGTTTTCATTTTAAGTTAGCTTATTATATAAAAAATTTATTATAAATGAAAATTTTTCCCTATATGTTCTCTAAGTATGTCATCTAGGGCTCTTTGGAATATTGAAGGAGCATTTTTTAAACCGAAGGGGAGTCGTTTAAACTCGTATTTTCCATTTTTTATGGAGAAAGCGGTTTTTTCTATGTCTTTTTCGTTTAACAGGATTTGGTGAAAGCCACTTTTTAAATCAAGAACAGAAAAAATTTTATTGTCTCCTAACTGGGCTAGAACTTCATTGATTTCAGGAATCGGGTAACGATCAGCGATGGTTACGAAATTTAATTTTCTGTAATCAATGACTAATCTGTATTTTTTTTCTCCAGACGCATCCAATTTCTTTGGGACTACAATAACTGGAGAGTTATAAGGAGAATGAGAAGGTCTAATTATGTCGTCGTCTAGTAATTTTTGGATCTGTGTTTCTACTTCTTGTTGTAGAGACATGGGGTATGGATAATGTGTGGAATATACTGGAGCGTCTGTGGTGGTTCTGATTTCTGCTATTACAGAGGTAGTGAAAGAAAGTTTGTCATTTGGTTTTGCATAAATGAAGAGCTTGAGGTAGGTCGGTGGGCTCTTTAATTGCTAGAAGTCTAGAAAGATCACCATTAAGACCTCTGATAAAAGTGTTGAGTGCTTTGTCACGATATACCTCGGTCAACAGTCGTTCGGATTCTTTAGCTATGTCCATACAACCTACTTTATTGAGGATAAGCGACAGGTGTTTATAAATTGCTGAATGATATTCTTCGACTGATTGATTACCTTGGGTCAGTCCATTCATCTGATATTCTAGGGTTGTTATGTCCCTTTTATCAGCATAGTGTAAAGTCAAGCATTTGGAAATTGCATTCCATTCAAGTGGAACTTTATAGGATTCTAAAGCGGTGTCTGCTTGTCCGACTATTTTATTTCGTATGGTGTGTAGGATACCGAAATACCTAGGGCTGCCTTCTTGACCTGCATTGGTTACCATTACTCTGTCTACGCTTTTCTTCCAAGAACTAAATTCACCTGGATTTCCATTAAATTCTCTTAATCCTTTTACTATATCTGGGACTTTATCTAATTCGGAAATTCTATTGCTATATTCGGGACTAATAGTTACATCTGGGACATCAAAAGGGCATGAAGTAGATTTGCATGTTTCAGTAATGTTATTATGTTTTAAAGTGTCGACTACGATTTTAGAAATTAGTTGTGTTAGTTGATCTATGTTCATTTGGGTGTTAGTAGGAGGAGGTGGGCGTGAAGTCGATGCTTCATCGGACAACAATGAGAGTCTTATCAAATTATTTGTATTTGCCATGATTTGGATTTTTATCTTATATTTTTTTTAGGAAAAATTTTTTATCTTATATTTTTGTAAAAATTGCTTAAGTTATATTTTGAAATTTTAAATTGCGAATTTTTAATTTTATATATATTTTTTCTTCTTGTCACTAGGATGATTAAAAAATTTTTTCAAGCTTATTTTTTTAATATTTTTTCCAAGATTTAACTTTCTTTACTTTAGACTTAATATTTTTCCAAGATTTAACTAGCATTAATAATTTTTTTCGCTTATTTAGATATTTGTTGAGTTTTTTTTTTCTCTTTTTCCTTTTTATTTAAATGATTTTTTCTTTAGTTCTTTAATTTTAATTTCTAATTTTAGCTTACAGTAAAAATACAGCAGACGACATCCTCCGCGGAAGTTCAGAATTTATCCTTTTTAGTTTCCTTACTTGGGTTCCGAAATCTTCACCTTCTCCGGTGGTAGGCTAGGAACGGGTCTTATAGCCTTGTCGTTAGCTGCTTAGCACTTAACAATTGTGTTGTTATCGTGCTCACACTTTTATTTATATTTCGTGTGTTCGAATGTTTTTGTTTCTTTAATAGTCACGATAAAAAAAATAGTTTATTTTATATCGCTGAGTTTCACTATTAAAAAATATTGTCCAGCGGGGGGTAGTAACGTATAGACTATTTGTAGTTATGTTGTTACTCCTTTTACACTTAGAATTTGTTATTCTCTCGCGCGCTGGTCCCTGCTCGGACGCCAGTTAAAAAACAAGTTGTTAGTTGGTTTTATTATATCGCAGCGATGCGACTTATTTATTTAATTATTAAATTGAAACTGAAAATTATTACAAATTTGAAAGTTTAAATAAGTAAACGGCGGCGGCAGCGGCAGCAGTGTCAGCAGCGTCGGCGGATGCGCGTGTTGTTTCGGAACTTTCTTGAGAATTGTTTTGAGCTTGAGCGGATGCATTGCAGACCTTAGGTCAGCACTTTGGGCCTGGCACGTTGCAGCGGGTCATTGATTTATATGTTATTAACTCTTCCACCCTTAGATGAACAATTGTCCACAATTGCTAGGCGAAAGGCATATTGATAAACTGTAGGTTCGGGCTATGTATCAGAGATGGTCGAAATTCCTTTGCTGTTTTGTTCGATTGGAATTTCGGGGGTGATTTGTAGAATTACTTCTTTTTTATCATATCGTCTTTTTGAGCATTATAAGGCCCATGGACAGACCTAGTAGGACTATGCTGTTTGTTGATGAATGTGTTTGTAGTAGGTTCAAATGTTTGGTATTATTAATTTGTAACTTATCTAGTGTCTTTAAACTAAGGACACGTAAGCGTTTATCTTCCGATGCCGATATCTGTATTATCGGTGTGCCGGGATTCAAATCTGTTTCTTCCATGTTGGAAAATATTTGGTTGTTGATCATAACCGAACAATTGTGGTATTTTATCAATAATGTGCCACATACAATTTTATCAATATTTTCGAATTTTATTCTGCCTTGGAAGTTATTTAGTAGAATGGTGTCATCTTGGATTTCTTCGACGCTCTCGATGTGGTCTGCGTTGCTGTAGTCGCATACCGAATTTTTGCCTAATAAAAGTCTGGGAATACAATCATTGAATCTTAAGTCTACTAAATCTTTTTGTTTACAAATTTTTACATTTTTATACTTCTTACAATCTGTTCTTAATCCTAACATGGTATTTTTATACTTGAATATTTCTTTAAATTGTAGATTTACAATTGTGTTCTCTCTAATTATGGGTCTAATGAGAAGATTATCGTATCTTTCTTTTTCAATATTGGGTATTTTAATGATGTAAAGAATTATGGTGTCATTATGTAAAATGGATATGTCTGCAAATTCTAACATTTCATCTACTGAAAAATTTATTTCTGCTTTATTTATTTGATTTTGTATTACTTTAGAATCGTTTTCATTTACTAGCATGGTATTTATAATATTCAATTTTGCCCATTGTATGGCGTATTTTATATTCATTATTTCTTCTTTAACGAGACATGTTTGTGTTTGAATATTGCTGTCTATATTGTTAGTAGGGAAGGAATATTTTTGAATGGCGTTGGTTAGTACGTTGTTAATTCGTGTTAGATTGTTTATACGTTCTTGAAATTGTGTGTTGATGATTGTTTGTTTGTTATTATTTTGGATAAGGTTATTTAAATTACTTTCTATAGCTACTAGGTCATCATGGTCAGCAGAGCCTGCCACAGATTTCCAGGCTGTGCCTAGAACATTTATTGATCTTGTCTGTCTAGTTTTATTTTGATACAATAAAGAATGAAATATAGATTTAGACTGTTCTATTTCAAAATGTAAAGTGTGATATAGATCCGAGGATCTTAATTCTGTATCTATGTGTTTTTCAAGATTGTGTAACGCATTTTTAATTTGTATTAAGTCTATGAGATGGATTATTCTAGTAGAGGAGGTGGAGATTTTTCCGAATCCGTTATTGAGTGTGAGTATATGGCTATTCGTATAGTTAGTCATTTCCACTCGCGCCTGTATTGGGATTAATCCCAGTATCCTGTTGAGAAAAATCGTTTTTAATATTTCTTTTATGTACTATTCTTCCTGATTCTGTTTTTATGGTTGTGTTGTTGTCTTCTTTAACTATTTCTTTTTTATATCTAGAAGAAAGCTTTGATCCTAAACGTGTATTGATTTTTACGAAAATTGTCTGTCCAGGTTTGTATAGTTTTATTGATTTTCGGGATTGATTGTGGTATTTAAGGTCTTTGTTTTGTTGTTCTTTTAGTCTTGTGATATTATTTTTGCGAGCTTGTTCATATTGTGCGGGGTCTGTCGTAATTTTTCTGCTAAAGAATATTGTAAAAATGAAGTCTACAATCAAATAATAAAGCGTTGATTGTTCCTTGACGGTATAAACCGAATTGAATTTATTTTATAAAATGTTCTGTTGCTTAGCCTAAGAGTTTTTAGTAAGCTTGAGTTCTGTCGCTCAAGGCAGCGGCAGAACGGGAGTATATAGCATGCCATATGTATTTGTATATGTTGTTAAATATGTATATATGTGCAGAAGGCATATACATGCGCTTGGTACCGAATGGTCAGAACGTCATAGTGCTTACGCTGCAGTTCTCACGCTGCGGGCCAGTCCACATATAAGTGGCTGATCATATTGCGGCACTTGACGGCGGTTATGTTATGTAAACAAAGCGACAAAGTGTCTCTATGTTTATGCGCTTGATACTCTATTATTCAATTTGGGCATATGACCACTTTACATATTGTATACACTACAATACGGTGGGCATATGCTTGTTTGGCATATAACATACTACACCTCCCCTTTTAGAGAAATAACGTAATAATATGTTATGTAGTTATTATTTTGTTTCTTATGTTATATGTTAGTGTTCAAATATATATGTAGTTATTTAGTTGTGCTTTTTTTTTGAATGTTTTGCGTCTCTTGTATAAAAATTGTGTTCTTTATTATCTTTATCACGAACTGAAATAAAATTTTGTTCTATCTTGTTTTCATTTTAAGTTAGCTTATTATATAAAAAATTTATTATAAATGAAAATTTTTCCCTATATGTTCTCTAAGTATGTCATCTAGGGCTCTTTGGAATATTGAAGGAGCATTTTTTAAACCGAAGGGGAGTCGTTTAAACTCGTATTTTCCATTTTTTATGGAGAAAGCGGTTTTTTCTATGTCTTTTTCGTTTAACAGGATTTGGTGAAAGCCACTTTTTAAATCAAGAACAGAAAAAATTTTATTGTCTCCTAACTGGGCTAGAACTTCATTGATTTCAGGAATCGGGTAACGATCAGCGATGGTTACGAAATTTAATTTTCTGTAATCAATGACTAATCTGTATTTTTTTTCTCCAGACGCATCCAATTTCTTTGGGACTACAATAACTGGAGAGTTATAAGGAGAATGAGAAGGTCTAATTATGTCGTCGTCTAGTAATTTTTGGATCTGTGTGTTTCTACTTCTTGTTGTAGAGACATGGGGTATGGATAATGTGTGGAATATACTGGAGCGTCTGTGGTGGTTCTGATTTCTGCTATTACAGAGGTAGTGAAAGAAAGTTTGTCATTTGGTTTTGCATAAATGAAGAGCTTGAGGTAGGTCGGTGGGCTCTTTAATTGCTAGAAGTCTAGAAAGATCACCATTAAGACCTCTGATAAAAGTGTTGAGTGCTTTGTCACGATATACCTCGGTCAACAGTCGTTCGGATTCTTTAGCTATGTCCATACAACCTACTTTATTGAGGATAAGCGACAGGTGTTTATAAATTGCTGAATGATATTCTTCGACTGATTGATTACCTTGGGTCAGTCCATTCATCTGATATTCTAGGGTTGTTATGTCCCTTTTATCAGCATAGTGTAAAGTCAAGCATTTGGAAATTGCATTCCATTCAAGTGGAACTTTATAGGATTCTAAAGCGGTGTCTGCTTGTCCGACTATTTTATTTCGTATGGTGTGTAGGATACCGAAATACCTAGGGCTGCCTTCTTGACCTGCATTGGTTACCATTACTCTGTCTACGCTTTTCTTCCAAGAACTAAATTCACCTGGATTTCCATTAAATTCTCTTAATCCTTTTACTATATCTGGGACTTTATCTAATTCGGAAATTCTATTGCTATATTCGGGACTAATAGTTACATCTGGGACATCAAAAGGGCATGAAGTAGATTTGCATGTTTCAGTAATGTTATTATGTTTTAAAGTGTCGACTACGATTTTAGAAATTAGTTGTGTTAGTTGATCTATGTTCATTTGGGTGTTAGTAGGAGGAGGTGGGCGTGAAGTCGATGCTTCATCGGACAACAATGAGAGTCTTATCAAATTATTTGTATTTGCCATGATTTGGATTTTTATCTTATATTTTTTTTAGGAAAAATTTTTTTATCTTATATTTTTGTAAAAATTGCTTAAGTTATATTTTGAAATTTTAAATTGCGAATTTTTAATTTTATATATATTTTTTTCTTCTTGTCACTAGGATGATTAAAAAATTTTTTCAAGCTTATTTTTTTAATATTTTTTCCAAGATTTGACTTTCTTTACTTTAGACTTAATATTTTTCCAAGATTTAACTAGCATTAATAATTTTTTTCGCTTATTTAGATATTTGTTGAGTTTTTTTTTTCTCTTTTTCCTTTTTATTTAAATGATTTTTTCTTTAGTTCTTTAATTTTAATTTCTAATTTTAGCTTACAGTAAAAATACAGCAGACGACATCCTCCGCGGAAGTTCAGAATTTATCCTTTTTAGTTTCCTTACTTGGGTTCCGAAATCTTCACCTTCTCCGGTGGTAGGCTAGGAACGGGTCTTATAGCCTTGTCGTTAGCTGCTTAGCACTTAACAATTGTGTTGTTATCGTGCTCACACTTTTATTTATATTTCGTGTGTTCGAATGTTTTTGTTTCTTTAATAGTCACGATAAAAAAAATAGTTTATTTTATATCGCTGAGTTTCACTATTAAAAAATATTGTCCAGCGGGGGTAGTAACGTATAGACTATTTGTAGTTATGTTGTTACTCCTTTTACACTTAGAATTTGTTATTCTCTCGCGCGCGCTGGTCCCTGCTCGGACGCCAGTTAAAAAACAAGTTGTTAGTTGGTTTTATTATATCGCAGCGATGCGACTTATTTATTTAATTATTAAATTGAAACTGAAAATTATTACAAATTTGAAAGTTTAAATAAGTAAACGGCGGCGGCAGCGGCAGCAGTGTCAGCAGCGTCGGCGGATGCGCGTGTTGTTTCGGAACTTTCTTGAGAATTGTTTTGAGCTTGAGCGGATGCATTGCAGACCTTAGGTCAGCACTTTGGGCCTGGCACGTTGCAGCGGGTCATTGATTTATATGTTATTAACTCTTCCACCCTTAGATGAACAATTGTCCACAATTGCTAGGCGAAAGGCATATTGATAAACTGTAGGTTCGGGCTATGTATCAGAGATGGTCGAAATTCCTTTGCTGTTTTGTTCGATTGGAATTTCGGGGGTGATTTGTAGAATTACTTCTTTTTTATCATATCGTCTTTTTGAGCATTATAAGGCCCATGGACAGACCTAGTAGGACTATGCTGTTTGTTGATGAATGTGTTTGTAGTAGGTTCAAATGTTTGGTATTATTAATTTGTAACTTATCTAGTGTCTTTAAACTAAGGACACGTAAGCGTTTATCTTCCGATGCCGATATCTGTATTATCGGTGTGCCGGGATTCAAATCTGTTTCTTCCATGTTGGAAAATATTTGGTTGTTGATCATAACCGAACAATTGTGGTATTTTATCAATAATGTGCCACATACAATTTTATCAATATTTTCGAATTTTATTCTGCCTTGGAAGTTATTTAGTAGAATGGTGTCATCTTGGATTTCTTCGACGCTCTCGATGTGGTCTGCGTTGCTGTAGTCGCATACCGAATTTTTGCCTAATAAAAGTCTGGGAATACAATCATTGAATCTTAAGTCTACTAAATCTTTTTGTTTACAAATTTTTACATTTTTATACTTCTTACAATCTGTTCTTAATCCTAACATGGTATTTTTATACTTGAATATTTCTTTAAATTGTAGATTTACAATTGTGTTCTCTCTAATTATGGGTCTAATGAGAAGATTATCGTATCTTTCTTTTTCAATATTGGGTATTTTAATGATGTAAAGAATTATGGTGTCATTATGTAAAATGGATATGTCTGCAAATTCTAACATTTCATCTACTGAAAAATTTATTTCTGCTTTATTTATTTGATTTTGTATTACTTTAGAATCGTTTTCATTTACTAGCATGGTATTTATAATATTCAATTTTGCCCATTGTATGGCGTATTTTATATTCATTATTTCTTCTTTAACGAGACATGTTTGTGTTTGAATATTGCTGTCTATATTGTTAGTAGGGAAGGAATATTTTTGAATGGCGTTGGTTAGTACGTTGTTAATTCGTGTTAGATTGTTTATACGTTCTTGAAATTGTGTGTTGATGATTGTTTGTTTGTTATTATTTTGGATAAGGTTATTTAAATTACTTTCTATAGCTACTAGGTCATCATGGTCAGCAGAGCCTGCCACAGATTTCCAGGCTGTGCCTAGAACATTTATTGATCTTGTCTGTCTAGTTTTATTTTGATACAATAAAGAATGAAATATAGATTTAGACTGTTCTATTTCAAAATGTAAATTGTGATATAGATCCGAGGATCTTAATTCTGTATCTATGTGTTTTTCAAGATTGTGTAACGCATTTTTAATTTGTATTAAGTCTATGAGATGGATTATTCTAGTAGAGGAGGTGGAGATTTTTCCGAATCCGTTATTGAGTGTGAGTATATGGCTGTTCGTATAGTTAGTCATTTCCACTCGCGCCTGTATTGGGATTAATCCCAGTATCCTGTTGAGAAAAATCGTTTTTAATATTACTTTTATGTACTATTCTTCCTGATTCTGTTTTTATGGTTGTGTTGTTGTCTTCTTTATTTATTTCTTTTTTATATCTAGAAGAAAGCTTTGATCCTAAACGTGTATTGATTTTTACGAAAATTGTCTGTCCAGGTTTGTATAGTTTTATTGATTTTCGGGATTGATTGTGGTATTTAAGGTCTTTGTTTTGTTGTTCTTTTAGTCTTGTGATATTATTTTTGCGAGCTTGTTCATATTGTGCGGGGTCTGTCGTAATTTTTCTGCTAAAGAATATATCTAGTGGGCGTTGCTTGGTAACTGAGTGAATGGAACTGTTGTATTCATAGATAGCCCTGTATAGAAGATCTGCAAAGTTTCTGTCTATGCCTTCTCTTTTAAGGCATCTCATTATTTCGGATAGGGTAGAGTGTAGTCGTTCTATTTGTCCATTTACTGAACTTTTATAGGGTGGTACTTTAAAATTTCTATGTGGAGTTGGTCTTTCATCATAAAGGAAATAGAAGCTGAATTGAGTGATTTTTCATTGTCTATTACTACGAATTTTGGTACTCCATAATAGAATAGAATGTCATGTAGTGGTTGTCTAATATCTTCTATTGCTTTGGATTTTATAATTCTGCCCTGAGCAAGTTTCGAAAATTTGTCTATTGCGGTCAGCACGAGATGTTTTTCGATAGAGTAGATATCTATGTGGATGATGTGCCCTGGATATTCGGGAATCGGTGTTTCTTTTAAACTCGGGTTTGATGGTCGTCTATCATATTTCTCTTCTTTACAGATTCTACATTGTTTTATTATATTTTGGATTTTTTCTTTCATTTTAGGAAAATAATATTTCTCTGCAATCTGTTTTTGGTTTTCTAGTGCATTTCTATGTGCTCTATTGTGGGTTTTTAAAATTTCTTCTTCTTGATCTGAATCTTTTTCTAAATCCGTTATTTTCTTTTGAGAGAATCTTATTTTGAAAGTATTGAGCTGGGTCGGGAAAATATTTTGTATTTTTCCCATGATATCTTCTGTCGTATAAATTCCGTTTATAACCGATGGATTTAAATATTTTCTTAATAAGTTGAGAAGGTCAGTTTCTGTAAATTGTTCTTTAGTAATGTAGTGTCTGTGGAAGGTGGGGAAGGGTATGCTGAAATCATATTGTTCTTTTTCATCTTTTGCTATTATGATTTGATTTTTATAAACGTTTATAGGGACTTCTATACTGGGAATGAGCAGATGGCTTGAGCTATCTGCACTGTGGACTGTTGCTGTCATTGAATTGATTTGGGCTCTGGACAATGCGTCCGCCACTATGTTTTCTTTTCCTGGTTTGTAAACTAGCTGATAATCGTATTCTTCTAATAATGCCTTCCACCGTTTAATTTTGGCGTTCCCATGCCAACTACTAAGGGAGTATGTGAGAGGTTGGTGGTCTGTAAATATTTTGACTTTTGAGTTACCGTAGAGGTAATTTCTGAGGGACCTGAGAGCCCAAATAATGGCAAGCATTTCCTTCTCATTTGTTGCATAATTTTCTTCTGCTTTTGACAATGTTCTAGGTAAGAATGAGATGGGATGTCCGTCTTGGCACAGTACTGCACCGATTGCGTAATTTGAAGCATCGGTAGTCAAATGGAATTCTTTTTTGAAGTCGGGATATTTGAGAATGATATCGTCTGATATCAATGAACTTTTTAATTTATTGAATGCCTCGAGTGCAACTGAGTCAAATTTGATTGATTTCTTACTTGAAGCTTGCTTCGAAATTCTGCCGTCTTCACCGCGTAGCAATGAGGTGAGAGGTTTGGCTAGTTTGGCATAGTCTTTGATAAATCGGCGATAATAGCCGGATAGGCCAAGAAATGACCGAAGTTCTTTAAGTGTGGTGGGAGGTGGGTAGTTGACTATGGCTTCTACTTTTTTTTGTTAGTTTCTATTCCTTTGTCCGATATGACAAAACCTAAGAATTCTACTTTAGTTTTAAAAAACTCAAACTTATCTATCTGGCATTTTATATTCGCTTTGTGAAGCGTGTGAAATATTGTCTCAAGATGAGCCAGATGGGCACTTTCATCTTTGCTGAAGACAACTATATCGTCTATATAGACGTAACAAATTTTCCCTATATGTTCTCTAAGTATGTCATCTAGGGCTCTTTGGAATATTGAAGGAGCATTTTTTAAACCGAAGGGGAGTCGTTTAAACTCGTATTTTCCATTTTTTATGGAGAAAGCGGTTTTTTCTATGTCTTTTTCGTTTAACAGGATTTGGTGAAAGCCACTTTTTAAATCAAGAACAGAAAAAGTTTTATTGTCTCCTAACTGGGCTAGAACTTCATTGATTTCAGGAATCGGGTAACGATCAGCGATGGTTACGAAATTTAATTTTCTGTAATCAATGACTAATCTGTATTTTTTTCTCCAGACGCATCCAATTTCTTTGGGACTACAATAACTGGAGAGTTATAAGGAGAATGAGAAGGTCTAATTATGTCGTCGTCTAGTAATTTTTGGATCTGTGTTTCTACTTCTTGTTGTAGAGACATGGGGTATGGATAATGTGTGGAATATACTGGAGCGTCTGTGGTGGTTCTGATTTCTGCTATTACAGAGGTAGTGAAAGAAAGTTTGTCATTTGGTTTTGCATAAATGAAGAGCTTGAGGTAGGTCGGTGGGCTCTTTAATTGCTAGAAGTCTAGAAAGATCACCATTAAGACCTCTGATAAAAGTGTTGAGTGCTTTGTCACGATATACCTCGGTCAACAGTCGTTCGGATTCTTTAGCTATGTCCATACAACCTACTTTATTGAGGATAAGCGACAGGTGTTTATAAATTGCTGAATGATATTCTTCGACTGATTGATTACCTTGGGTCAGACCATTCATCTGATATTCTAGGGTTGTTATGTCCCTTTTATCAGCATAGTGTAAAGTCAAGCATTTAGAAATTGCATTCCATTCAAGTGGAACTTTATAGGATTCTAAAGCGGTGTCTGCTTGTCCGACTATTTTATTTCGTATGGTGTGTAGGATACCGAAATACCTAGGGCTGCCTTCTTGACCTGCATTGGTTACCATTACTCTGTCTACGCTTTTCTTCCAAGAACTAAATTCACCTGGATTTCCATTAAATTCTCTTAATCCTTTTACTATATCTGGGACTTTATCTAATTCGGAAATTCTATTGCTATATTCGGGACTAATAGTAACATCTGGGACATCAAAAGGGCATGAAGTAGATTTGCATGTTTCAGTTAAATTATTTGTATTTGCCATGATTTGGATTTTTATCTTATATTTTTTTTAGGAAAAATTTTTTATCTTATTTTTTTGTAAAAATTGCTTAAATTATATTTTGAAATTTTAAATTGCGAATTTTTAATTTTATATATATTTTTTCTTGTCACTAGGATGATTAAAAAATTTTTTCAAGCTTATTTTTTTTTTTTCTAAAAATTTTTTTCTTTACTTTAGACATAATATTTTTTCCAAGATTTAACTTTCTTTACTTTAGACTTAATATTTTTCCAAGATTTAACTAGCATTAATAATTTTTTTCGCTTATTTAGATATTTGTTGAGTTTTTTTTTTCTTTTTCCTTTTTATTTAAATGATTTTTTCTTTAGTTCTTTAATTTTAATTTCTAATTTTAGCTTACAGTAAAAATACAGCAGACGACATCCTCCGCGGAAGTTCAGAATTTATCCTTTTTAGTTTCCTTACTTGGGTTCCGAAATCTTCACCTTCTCCGGTGGTAGGCTAGGAACGGGTCTTATAGCCTTGTCGTTAGCTGCTTAGCACTTAACAATTGTGTTGTTATCGTGCTCACACTTTTATTTATATTTCGTGTGTTCGAATGTTTTTGTTTCTTTAATAGTCACGATAAAAAAAATAGTTTATTTTATATCGCGGAGTTTCACTATTAAAAAATATCGGCCAGCGGGGGTAGTAACGTATAGACTATTTGTAGTTATGTTGTTACTCCTTTTACACTTAGAATTTGTTATTCTCTCGCGCGCGCTGGTCCCTGCTCGGGCGCCAGTTAAAAAACAAGTTGTTAGTTGGTTTTATTATATCGCAGCGATGCGACTTATTTATTTAATTATTAAATTGAAACTGAAAATTATTACAAATTTGAAAGTTTAAATAAGTAAACGGCGGCGACATCGGCAGCAGTGTCAGCAGCGTCGGCGGATGCGCGTGTTGTTTCGGAACTTTCTTGAGAATTGTTTTGAGCTTGAGCGGATGCATTGCAGACCTTAGGTCAGCACTTTGGGCCTGGCACGTTGCAGCGGGTCATTGATTTATATGTTATTAACTTGCATGCATGCATACATACATACATACATACATACATACATACATACATACATACATACATACATACATACATACATACATGCATACAAACATACATACAAACATACATACATACATACATGCAAGCATTTGTTCATACAAACGTACATACATATATACACATGTACATAATACATACATACATATATACACATGTACATAATACATACATACATAACACCTTCTCAACCTGCTTTTTGTTAAATAAATCATGATCTATTACTTCAATTTTTTGTGGTTTTTTACCAACTTGCTTTAAATTTCATCTATCTCTTTGACTATACCGCTAGTAATTCTCCTGTGTAGGTAATCCGTTAGCTTGGACCGCTTCTCTAAAAAGACTCTGGAACTTTCATACGTAGAGCTGTCACTAGAACTGTTTCTAGCAATTTTACGGTTGTATTTATTTTGCTATTTGAACTTTTGTATATTTGTAAATTCATTAATTGATTGCCCTAAATTGTTTTTGCTCTCAACGCTGCCGAATGCTTTTATATATATGCAAAGTTATTTTTAAATAACAGACAAACGTTACTTTAATTTCGAGCCTTGAGTACAACATTCTTTGTTAATTTTCTTTGAGTGCCATGTTTCTCTATTTACATTTCGCCAAGTATTTAACCGGCCACTTGGGGAAAAACGTATATCTCCACTGAGCAGATTTAGCTCTTTGTTTCTTACTACAAGTAGAGGAAAATATTCATAGTTCTAGTTTTAGCTGCAAGGGTACACGACGTACAGTGGGGTCATCGCTCATTTCGCTTGTCAAAAATCATATCTTTAAAAGTAGTGAAGCGATTTTCAAAATTTAAAAAGTATTGGATAGCTAATTCCTGAAGCTTCAAATTGAGTGCCACGTGCGCGGGTTACCTTGATATTCAAGGTCAAAGTTGAAAAATATTTCTAGGCATATTTTACCCCTATAATTCGCTTAAAAAAACGCTTTTTTGATCAAAAAATGAACTTTGTTTTTTTTTAATTTTAATGATTAAAACAGATTTTTTAATGTTTTGTTTTAATTTATTATTAAAATTGCGAAAAAAATTTTTTTTTAATGATTTTTTTAGGTTATTTTATATCGATGGCTTATTTTCATTTTACACACATGCTACTGACAAATTTGCATGCGCTCTTGTACCTGGAACGTGTTTTTTATGCGAGGTTGCATTGGTTTTCTCGATTTTTGGCAAATTTGCGCAAAAATGCGCAAGACTACACTAAAAAGTTCTCAAAGGTGAATATTCCCTCTATCACGTGTATATGGTTTCATCGTGAATCTCGGTGTATCTCTGTCTCCACCAAAGTTTAAAAAATGCGATAATTTAATGTTTTTGTGAAACATCTCCAATTTACTCAATATTTTAAATTTCATTAAATTTTTTACTACACATAACTAAAAATTGATCTACTTAAAAAGTAAAAATATTTAGGATAAGTTGCTTCATTCGGCGAATATCCCGTTTCAAAGTTGCAAGTTTTCCTAAAAATTGTACATTTTTTCAAACATGAAAAAGTCTCCACTTTGAGACGATGTAGCACCCACAATTCTTATCCGATTTCAAAAATATTTTGGATCCATAAGTTCTGAAGTATTATCTGTCGATTTCATTATTCACTTTTCCCCAACGTGAGTTTTGAGTTTAAATCTATTTTGATCAAGGTTAGCGTTCGTCATTAGACGCTTAGATGAATACATATATGGTTTAATTATATATATGTACACAGCGTGTGAGCTAGACTACATTCAGATTACTTTAACCGTACGCTTTATATTCTATATTGTGGTAAAATAACGGGTATATTTTTATATATTTTATTGTCAACCGTAATAATCCCTAATCAGTTTATGCTAAGTTTGTATCAAAGTAGTAGTAGACAAAAATCGTAATTTTTAACAAGAATCTCCAAAGTACGATAATGGTAACTTTAAGTTAAATAAAAAAGACTAAAAGTTTTTAGGAGAGGACGAGAAAATTTATAACTAATTACAATTATAATAAGAGCAAAGAACCGAAAAAGATTCATGCAAAAAGTATATAATGTCAACGACGTATTTCCAAAGTTTTAAAATAAGTATCAAAGACATCCAATATATATTAATTCAGAAGGTGGTAGATTCGAAGAAGAGCGCCGCGCGGGACAAACGACAACGTTTAGCAAAACAGCCATATATATTATATTGTAATATGTATGTCCCAAGCCAATACACATAAAAAAAGACAAAACTAACATGACACGATAGCCTGGCTTATTTACCTCCCTGGTAATCTATTGCGTATTCCTACTTAATTTTGTGTTTATGCCTTTACAGAGGATATAATAAAAACGGTATATATGTATGTTCTTGATCAGCATCAATAAACGAGTCCGTCGGCCCGTCTGTCGCCTTCGATCTTGCGCCGAAGATCCTCCAGCTCCCGACTCGCTCCGACGAAGTTCGTCGCGTTGTCGCCTGCGGAACTCCTCTCCGGTCGGTGAAGCTTTGGAAAGCCATAAGAAATGTATTAGTGTTTAAATCGGACACTAGTTCCAAATGAACCACTTTAGAAGAAAAACAAACGAAAAGTGCAATATAAGTCTTATATGGAGCCCTCGAATTCTCAAAATTGTATGTACTGGGCCACAAAAATTTAACGCCGCAAAAGCTAAATGGGCGGAGCTATCTCACTCTGTCTGTAGGCAAGTTTCCCATGATTTGATTCATCAAGCATGGCTTGTACCTAAATATAAGATCTCACTGGTTGTCGGCAGACTTCGTGAGCGTTGGCTATCCACAACTGCTCACGCAGGTGACTTACTAGAGCTCTTGGGCCAACATGACAATTTGATAAATGTATGTGACGGACGTTTCGATGAAATGAGCGAAAATTTCGCATCATATAAAATAGGAGCGTTTACAAGGCGCCCCCCGACTCTCAACAACGAAAATGAGCACCAGTGGATTCGGGCATAAATGGAGTCATAAATGGTAATAATGGCATAAATGGTGATGGAATTACATGATCAAATACGGTCGATTTATTTGTACATCTACGGATGAAAGGGAACACAACAAAACACTCTTATTTATTTTGTATGTGACGAATAAATTTTGATGGTCTTAATTAGCGGATTCTCGTCAACCTCAAGGGTCAGCACGACAACTGATTTCCGTACTTTCAGTTCACGCATTTCGTCCGGTAGTTGGACATGCTGATTGCTTGGCCAATCGCTTTGAGGTTGCCCAAGAATTCCAGGTCCTGATAACCAAATCGCATCAACTAGTTCGTCAACATTACAACCGCGAGACACAATGTCTGCTGGGTTCTGTTTTGTTGGTACATGACGCCATGATACGTTCTCTGACTATTTTTGAATTTCTGCCGTCGAAACGACAAAGGGTGTGACTTTATCCAATGAAGAGTTCTTTCCGAATCGGACCAAAGAAATGTACGCTCAACCAGTACTTTAATCAGATCACGGATTCGGTGACAAAAGTCTGCGAGAAGGTGAGCGGCACACAGCTCAAGTCTTGGGAGTGTTTTGGTCTTGAGGGGCGCTAGTTTTGACTTCGAAGTTAGTAACGAAGTGCGAAAACCTTCCGCAGTTTTGATACGAACGTATATACAACATAGACTTTTTTAAGGTTCTGGATCGCCTTATCATAATTGTTTTCTTTCACTTGGAACGCTTTGAGCGTTCAAGTCTCAGACAGACACGAAATTAAATTTTTCAATTTTTGGAATTGAGACGTTTGTATGAAGAAGGGATTCAAACAACATAAAATTTTTAAACTCGGAATATTTGCCACTAAATTTTGGCAGTTGCAAACTCAGAAGACGAGAACCAGTTGGTGATTTGGATTTGTTTTCCACATGCGTGCTGGCATCGGACGACTTTTGTAAAGCGGACTATAGTTGTATTTTTGTTGATATGCACAACTCTTGCAAATCTGACCTGTATTCGTCTTTGGAATCAAAAGTAGTCACTTACGTGTTTTATGCTTTTGAGCTCATCTTTTCTTTGCATCCTCAAAATCTTTAGTGAGGTGGAGCCATTACTGTTGGATGGTTTAATTTATCGGACGAACTCTACAGTACTTGCAAATTTCATTTTTATTTAATGTATATACATATGTATATAGTAATATATCCAGCACCCCATACAAAACCAATCTCACACTTTTATAAACAAATCACCCTTCCTTATTTAAAAGAACTCCAAATTATTATTATAAACCACCTCGCCCACGCATTGATATTGCATGTGCAGTGTTTGTGGCTCTGCCGCTCTTTACCTTTTTTCTTTTGCTCGCGCTCTGATCTATTTTCTATCTCGCATTATACGTGTGCATGTTTTCTCTTAATTTCTTTCTATTTTCTCTGCAAGTTTGACCCAAGTGTCGAATTTGCTCCAACTACTGAGTGAGTTTTTTCTTTGGCCTTTTATTTTATTCTTTACCAATTTACATTTTTATTTTTTTTTATTAATACTAAATTTTATAAAATGACTGTCTGCTCAAGCAAGAAATGTTTGAACCCCCCTGCACCCCATAACGCATTTCTCTCATGTTGGCTGTGTGGTAATGTCATGCATGTTAAATGTGCGGGCTATACAGCCAAGGTATTAAATATATATTTTTTTTTTGGCAAAAGTATTTTATTGACAAAAAAATATAAAAATAATAATCAAACTGAGAAGATAATATAGGGTTTTTCATCAACCGTATGAAAAAAATGTATACCCTGCTTAATTCGCCAAAATTTAGGGTATTTTGACAAACGATATGGAAAAGGTATATACCACACGTCACCAGTTGTAAGCGCGCCAACTAATGCACGCAACAACACTACGACGAAAAAGACGACGACATATTTATTTATTTATATATTTAATGGCCCGATTATGTGATGGCGGAAGCAAGAATTAATTTTCAAGTTACAATCGAAGTTTATTCATTTTTAATTAATAAAGTACATTAAATTTTCTACGAAAACAAGAAAATGTTAAAACTTAAAAATGTCGCCAAAAAAAAAAATTTTTTTTTTTTTTTTTTTTTTTTTTAAATTTAATTTAAATTAAAAAAATATAATTCCCCCTTTAATAAGAGTAAAATTTTTTTTTAAAATAAAAAAATTTAAAATAATTTCAAAAAAAAAAAAAAAATTATTTTTTTTCTTCCCCCTTTGTTGGGGGTGGGGGGGTGGGTGGGGCCGGGGATATTAGAGGCGCGCCTGTTTTTTTTTGAAAGAAATAATTTTTTTTTTTAAAAAGTTTTGTGAAAAACCAACAACAAAGGCTGGATACAATAAAATATAAAAATTCCGTTGTATGTGTGGATGTATGTACGTGTGTGCGCTGCAGACCAACTAAAACGATAATCATGTAATGCAAATTGGGTGAGCGAATTTTTGCGCTTGGCAACAAGAAAAGAAATTCAACTTGTTACTAACCACCGACAAATAATTTTGTTATATTAATCTACCACGAAATTGGAATCTGACGATTCGAAATTCGCTAATCAGCAATGCAACAATTTAAAAATTGTACACAATAAAGAATATCGGTTCACTTGCTAACATGATATGTATGTAAATGTGTATATGCATGCAATAGTTATTGTAAGTTCAACTACTTTATGTGCCAGAAACTGAAAGTGCTCAAGATGGCCAGCACAATTACCAAAGAGAAATTCTCGATTTGAGCTCTTTCAATTTTTAGCACTTTACCTTAGAGTTGACCTTCGCTGTGGAATCAACGATCCTTAACTTCTTTTCCGACATCGAATTGGCGAAGGGTAGGGATGACCAGATCCAAGCAATACATATATTTCGCGGCGGAGAAATTTTGTATCTTTTATTTTATTTATTCCCCGACGCGATAAGCAGCTTAACACTGAACCGTTTTTTGTTCTTTTTGTTTTGAGTGTGTTTGTATGTATAAATGTATATGTATTTCTTTATACAACAAATAGAACTGAACGAGTTGACTGCACAATTTTAAGTTTTTCACTTATGTCTTTATATATATATGTTTCACTGATTCTTTATAGCGTTTTTTCACTTTTTTACGTTAAGCTTGTCGATGCTCGGGCGCCATGAAAAATCATAAGGCGGCAGATCGGAAGCATGTAGCATGTAGTATATACACATATATGTGTATGTTTATACATATATATCTATGCAGACGGCATATACAAAGGAATGCGCACTGGTCCTTGGCTACCGCCAAAGTGCATACGTTGCAGTTCTTATGTTTCTTCCCAGTCCACATAAGTGGCTGGTCATATTTCGGGCTCATGTAAACTAAGCAACAGTGTATCGCGTTGTTTGTGAATGTGATGCTTTAGCCTTTGATTTGGGCGTATGACCACTTCACATAGTGTGTGCATATTGTATACACTACAATACTGTGGGCATATGCTTACACATATATATACTACATACTATATACAACATACTAAAGAAATAACTTAATAGTAAAATGTAGTTATATATAAAATTTTTTTTTTATATATTTATGGTTTTTAGCGTATTCTTATGGGCTCTTTGTTTTTTATTCTTGCTATTTTTAATTAGAATGTTATCATTATTCGCTATACCTAAGGCCTCAAATGGTCCTATATACGTAGGGTCTAACATATGTCATACTTCGTGTTATAGTAGTACTATATCTCCTATTTCTATACTTATGTCTGATGTATATTTCTAATCTAAACTTTACTTCGTTATCGTAATCATCTATATAATATAAATGTTCAGTTCTATCTATTTTATTGAAATCTGAAAATTGTTTTGGTAGTGTACCAAAAACTATAATAGTAGATAATTATCATGTGCAGCCGATGGTGTTGTATGAAAACAATATGTAAAATATTGTATCCAAACATCCCAATCGGTTTTATCTGCAGATATGTATGAACGAGTGTATTCATTGAATGTTCCATGACTACGTTCTATTGTCACTAAAGTCTGTTGGTGGCGTCAGTTGACGTTATATTGTCTATCATTACGTATGCACAGTTCATTAATTATGGAGTTTTTATATTCTGTTCCGATTGTTGCACTTTTATTTGGAATGGCAACTAAATACTTCGTTAAATCTCATTTTAGCTTAATTGCATATTCATTACCATTTTCTGAGCATGGTAGTGTACCTATAGTGCCTACTATCACGCTATCAGAAGCATTTATAGGTGTGCTTGTTATTGTCAATGGGGTCTTAAGGTGTTTTGTTATTATACCCTTGCAGAGGGTATAATAAAATTGGTCAGATGTTTGTAACGCATAGAAATAATCGTTTCCGACCCCATAAAGTATATATATTCTTGATCAGCATCGAAAGCCGAGTCGATATGACCATGTCCGTCTATCCGTCTGTCCGTCTGTCTGTTTCTTCATACTGAATCGATCTTAAATTTTGAGCTTCGTGAATAAAAGTCATATCATTCTCTTCATTGATGATTTATCTAAATCAAGTTTAAAGATTGGTAGGATCGGACAACTATAAGTTATAGAAAAATAGGAAAGATCAGAGGTACCTCGGTCAAAATGTGAGTTGTTCAAAACAGTTCTTGTGAGAAAAACTTTTTTGTTTTTTAAGATATCTCAACCAAATTTGGCACATAGGTGATTCTACTTTTACACCTTACGAGCAAGTTTGATTCAGATCGGTTAGTAAACACCGACATAAATCAATAAAATCAATAATCAACCCCCATCAGAAAAAGTATGTTTTTTAAGATATCTCAACCAAATTTGGTGAGCAGATGAGAATTATACTTTTACATCATACCAGTAAGTTTGAATCAGATCGGGTAATAAACACCGACATAAATAAATAAAATCAATGAATCAACCCCCATCAGCATCAGTATGTATGCATATGCAGCCAATTAAATACGTTTATATTTGCTTTTATATATGCATACACAAACAACATACATGGAAACATACAAACATACATATGTACATACATACATACATGTATATGCGAACACGTGCTTGAAAAAAATACAAGCTGAGTGCGAAACAGAAAGAGACAGAAAACTATTTGTATTGTGTTGTTGTTTTCTAGAATTCGTCAGAAAATTTAGAGAGCGAGAAGCTGAACACTTGCAATGTATACCGAAATAGCGAGGCCGTGAATTTTAAGTTTGGTAGCGCAATAGGTAGAGATCAATTCTAGAAATGACGTGAGCGGAGGTTCAACTCCGGCAGTTGGCAAACTTGAATTTTTTCTTACTGTTCTTTTTTGATTCAAATTTTTTTTTAATTTTATATTTTCAATTTTTAATCCGATTAATAACGGAGAAAGTAATCAATTTATCTGCAGGGGTATACAAACTTCGGCACGGCCGAAGATAGCTTCTTTGATATTTTTTTATGTAAAGCACTTTTGACATTTATTAATGTACTCCGTGATATGACGTGTCATATTTTTCCAATAACAATATTTTTTACTTTGGCCAAAGTTTTTTTAATGCCTGTATGACCTCGTATTGCATTATTATGAAATCCAAGCAGTATTGCTTCTTTTTCATTATTTATAAGGGTTACCGGCTTGAGTAGCGCTACTCCGTCATTACAAATGACTTCATGTGTTTCCCTAGGCAAATCTACTTGTCATTTCCTGCGCAGGAATTTTTCTGTTTAGTTTGTTGCCTGGTAGTGACTTTCACGACTTTATTGTTCATGTCTTTTAGTTCGGATATTGATATCCGTGATAGGGCATCTGACACGAAATTGTCTTTTCCCTTTAAGTATTCCACAGTAAAGCATTATTCTCCTAATTCTAGACTCATGCGTGCTAATCTTGAACTTGGGTTAACCATTAAAGAAAGGTATCTTAATGGTCTGTGGTCTGTCTTTACTGAAAAATTTTCGGCGTATATATATGGTCTGAAATGTGTTATTGCCCAATGGATTGCTGCTAACTTCTGTTCCGTTGTTGTTTTGTTGCTTTCACCTTTGGCGAATGAGCGTCAAGCATCTGAAACTGGGAGTTGTTTATCTCCATATTTTTGTGTTAGTACAGCTCCACAGGCGTGTTTTCTTGCATCTGTTATTATGCAGTACTCATTTGTGAAATCTGGACGTAATTTTAGGCTGTGTTTCCTACACAAATCAAAACCATTTGTTAGGTTCTTAATCATGTGATTTTCGGAGCAACCTATGATTATTAGTCCAGAAAAAGCTATTGCCATCATTCTTTGAAAAGCATTTGGAGCTATTTTAAGACTATGCGGTAGGCTCGTGAATTGCTCTTCGAAAAGGATGTTAAATTTCTAGAATCTTGTTTCAATTCTATTTGATGAAATCCAGACATTAGGTCTAGAGCTGAAAAGTATTTAGCTCTACCCAATTGGTCAAGAATATCATCTACTCTTAGCAGTAGAAATTTTGTCAGATAATAATTTTTTATTAATTTGACGATAGTCTATGACTAGTAGCCATCTTTTATTTTTAGATCCAGGGAGACCTATACGAGTAGTATAGGTCTATTGTACTCCGAAATTGATGTTTCACCTATTTTGTTCTAAATGAGTTTTTCTACCTGTTTATTGATTTCATCTCTATGTGCGTGTGGAATTCTATAATTTGTTGTATATACTGGGATGTTATCTTTCAATCTTAGTTCTTGCTTATATATATTTTTATTGGGTTTAGATTCGGTTTCTAGTTCGAATAGTCTGTATACTGTGAGCATAGCTGATTTAATTTTATTTTGAAGAGTGGCACGAAATTTTTGGTCATTTTCTTTAAGACATCTTCATGTCTGTTTTTGCTAGTATCTTGGACTATATCATAGTGACTTAGCATTTCAGTTTTTATTTGATCTATATTTAGGATTTTTGTTGAATTCGTTGTATTCAACACTCGGACAAAAATGTTATCTCTATTGGAAATTGCATTTCCAATGAAGATTCCTTCTACAATTTCTTGATTCGGGTTTCTTGAGTCGGATCACTTCAGTGCGTGCTGGGAGAATAGTGGCATTATTATCACATACCATGTGATTGGTATGTTTATTGGGAATGTTAAATTGTTTGGCCGAAGTATTAGTGTACAATCTAGTTGGCAATTGAATTTTTTAATAAAGTGCATACCTATTATGCCATCGCTGAGGATTGGGTCGTGAGGGATTTCATAATTTCCTGTAGATAACTCTACAAATACTTAACCTTTTGAAGAAACTGAACCTTCGCCATTTCCTGATATTTTTGTTGATATCGAATTGGTCGAATTGACACTATCTAAGATATCGACATTTTCTTTTAATATTGAAATGGGTGCACCAGTATCTACATATTAACAAGGCAAGTGTGTTACCTGTTTTTATACCCTTGCAGAGGGTATATTAATTTTGGTCAGAAGTTTGGAACGCACAGATGCTTCCTTCTCCGACTAAATAAAGTATTTATATTCTTAATCAACATGAATAGACGAATCGATCTAGCCCTGTCCGTCTGCCGAAACTCACTTCTAAAGTTTCAATTTATTGAACGAATCATCAGAGGGAAAAACTATTCCTAAAATTTCTTCCCAGATATTTCTTCGCCGATATTTTTCCTTTCAAAATCTTAATAAATAGTCGCATTAAAACTTATTAGCCTTATCCAAATTGTTGAACATAGTGAAAGAGAGTTCATAGGATGCGTTAATCAATAAAAGGGGAAGGAATCACAACTAAAAAGCCAAAGGAAAATAAATTTGTTGGTTGTTAAGAAAAGGTTAAATCGACTGCTTTAAGAAACTTGTCTTTGCCTCTATCAGTTTTATAGTTTATCAGAATCGGTTGACTATATCATATAGCTGCTATAGGAACAATCGGTACAAAAGAAAATTTTGTATGAAAAATAGAGAAAATCTGCAAGGGTATACGAACTTCGGCACGGCCGAAGTTAGTCCATCTTTCTAGTTTTCAAGTTTCACAAATATATTCATTATTTTGGTAATAACCTCTTCCTCGATTATTACCTCGGCCTCTATTATTGTAATTGCCTGCTGTGTGCCTAAAATGTAGGACAGAGTTTGCTTGTTCATTTGCCTCTGTGCAACTGTTGACGAATTTGGTGATGGCATCATTCTTCTTGCTGAATGTGTCTGCCTTCATAATAAGTTTTTCCTTATCAATAGCGCTGTTTTGAGTCATTGCTTTGCGGTTAGCTGTATTTAGTTGCCAACTCTGGAGATAAGCCATCCCTTATATAGGCTCCTTCCAGAGACTTTGTAAGGTTTTCCACCTCTTGGGTGTACTAGTTAACTGTTTTGCTCTTTTGTTGCAAATTAAGGAGTTTCGCAGAAATAACTTCTACTGATTCTCCTTTTACAGACTTGCTTAATTGCGTAGTTCTTGCAATAATTGTCTGCTCATTATTAGGTCTCGAGCATGACTTTTTAATTTAGTTTTTATCAGGCTTGTGGCTATTAGCTCATGTTTGCCTTTTATATTTATTTAGATGTAATATATATTTTATTAGATGTAATGCATCTATGAAACTTTGTAGGTTTTCAGCATTGCCATCATATTCGGGTATCAGAATTGATGCTAATTTAAGAATCGTAGAATATAAAGTTTGTGTATAAAAAAAAATTAGATTGGTGGCGCAAATGTCAATTTTATTTTGCATTTTATTTTATTAATTTTTTATATTTCATAATATAAAATAGCAATTATCTTTCTCATCTTTTTTTTTATTGACAAAAAGAAAATTGAATTTCTACATGTTCTTGAAAAAGAATCTCTGTATATTGAAAATAATTTTATTTTTATTTCAAATTTTTTTTTTTTTGAATAGATAAAAAAAAATTTCATTAGTTTCATCTTCTTTTTGAGAATTAATGTAATAATGAGAAAGAAAAAAATCAAAGCGGTGTTCTCCTGTCTAATATTGCGTATGGCTTCATGGACCATAGTCTATAACGGGCAACGCAATTATCGCTCAGTATTACAAAGTTTTTACAATATTTGTATGTGTTTAATTCTTATTAATTAAATATTTTTACATTCTATATATATATATATATTTTTAAAGTTTTACTGGGCGCTCGGTGAAGCGCTGTCGGTTCGCATTTCCTTGGGCTGGCTTGATGCGTTGGCCTTCTTACAGGCTGTTGGGGTGGCGTCGCTACCCTTCTTCTTGCACGTGTATTCACCGTGTGGTGAGTCCAGTGATCCAATGCAGTCTGCTGGGCATTTCTTCTCTGGTTTTGGTTTTGTTTCCTTTCTCGGCGCTTCTGGATGGAATACGTATTGGTTAATTATTGGGATATTTTTGGGTATGAATGTTGTAGAGGTTGAGCTTTCCTTTAGTTGTCGCTGAACCGACTCGATGTTGTCGAGTTCAGCTTGAAACATATTGCCTTTTCCCTAGTTGTAGTGTTGGGGGCGAATAGCAGTTTCTTGAGCTCAGCTTTTCTATCTTTTTGTCGTTTACCTCTACCAAGACCAGACTCTGGAACAAGGGAACAAGTCCGCTTTATTAAACACTCAAAATGAAAATGTTTTTTGAGATATCTCAACCAAATTTGGCAAACAGATCAGAATTCTACTTTTACACCTTACCAGCAGATCGGATAATAAACACCGACATAAATCAATAAAATCCATAATCAACCCCCATCAGAAAAAGTATGTTTTTATGAGAAAAACTTTTTTGTTAAAGATATCAGTAAGTTTGAATCAGATCAGATAACAATCACCGACATAAATCAATAAAATCAAACAACATACATGGAAACATACAAACATACATATGTACATACATATATGCGAACACGTGCTTGAAAAAAATACAAGCTGAGTGCGAAACAGAAAGAGATAGAAAACTATTTGTATTGTGTTGTTGTTTTCTAGAATTCGTCAGAAAATTTAGAGAGCGAGAAGCTGGACGCTTGCAATGTACATACATATACCGAAATAGAGAGGCCGTGAATTTTAAGTTTGGTAGCGCAATCAATTCTAGAAATGTCGTGAGCGGAGGTTCAACTCCGGCCGTTGGCAAAGTCGAATTTTTTCTTACTGTTTCTTTTTTTGGTTCAAATTTTTTTTTAAATGTTATATTTTCAATTTTTAAAATATCTTGAATCCGATATGACGGAGAAAGTGATCAATTAATCTGCAAGGTTATTCAAACTTCGGCACAGCCGAAGTTAGCTTCTTTGATATTTTTATTTAAAATCATTTCATAGCCTACATAGGAATGCGCACTGGCCCTTGGCTACCGCCAAAGTGTCTACACTACAGTTCCCATAGTGCTTCCCAGTCCATACAAGTGGTTGGGTGTCGCGATGTTGTTGTTGTTGTAAGTGTAATAATCTAGCCTTTGATTTGGGCATATGACCACTTCACATAGTGAATGCATATTGTATACCCTACAATACCGTGGGCATATGCTTATCATTTATACAACATACTACAGGGTAACAAAAATAGCACTATTCAATTATATATATCAAAAAAATAAAACAGAAGCTTTTCAATTAATTTATATCGTATTTAACTAGTATACTAATACTTTGTTGAGTATCCTTTATTCGCAATTACGGCCGCAAAGCGTCTTGGCAGAGAATCGACTAAGTCCTGGTATGTAGTGTTTAGAATTTTTTCCCAACTTTCTTTGACAACCATCCAAATGGCTTCATTACTTGATAGATTTCAATTGTGAACTGCCTTTTTGACATCAATTTCATTCTCAATGAGACTGAGATTAGGAGACTGTGGAGGCCATTCCATGACATTGATGGTAATGTCTTCAAACCACTTTTTAGCTTTTTTGCACGTGTGCTTGGGGTCATTGTCCTGTTGGAAGACCCACAGTAATGACATTTGATACTCTGCATATGGTAACATTACTCTCTGGAGAATATCGACGTAAACGTGTTGATCCATGATCGTTTTAATCCAACGTATTGGACCTACTCCATAACACGAAAAGCATATCTTGCTGGAACCCCCTTGCTTGCTCGTTTTTTTCGTGTACATAGGTCTGTAATCTTCATTTAGTGGTCTCCTTACATAACTACGAGATCCTGTTCCTCCATATAAAATAAATTTGCTCTCATCTATCCCCATTACATTTCTCCACTTTTCTGTTACCCATGTGGTTCCAGGTTCCTTAGCAGATATCATGCGTTTAGCTGCATGCTTGTGGTCAAAAGTGCAACTTTTCTCCTACAAGGTGTTCAAACAATGTTCTCTTAACCAAGTACGAATTGTTTCTACCGATGTAGTAATGTTGAGGTCCTTTTCTTAGTTCCGTTACTGACTTAAATGAGTCCTTCTTGCTCTGTTGAACTAATCGTAACTAATCGTCGACGGGATTCCATCTTTGGGACAAATTTTTTTGCGTTACTGATTATTATATTTGAGTAGCCCTGCAAAAGGGTAATTTCGGCGTAGGTTTTGGCCTCTTGAAGCATTTTTTTTGATAAAGGTCCCTTTTTATTCAAAGCAGTGTGTTTTTCGCGACCCATATTGAAAAAATTGGTATTTAATTAATTTATTTTCTGGTTTTTCTGTCAAAATCAATATCAATTTAAACTCAAATTATTTTTTTTTGGTGAAAACATGTGATCAGTGCTATTATTTTTACTGCCTTTTTCCCCTTATCATTTTGCTTCTTTTGAGTAAAACTATCATCATTTTGGTGCCTTTTGCTTTCTCGAAGAGAGAGTCTCGAGAGAGACTATCAGTAAGTAAGTACAGTAAGACAAGAGACAAGCAAATTCCTTTTAGTCAGGAAATATAAGCTGTTAAGTTCAGTGGTATTATTTTCACCGACACTGTACCTATAGTTTGTCAAGTAATTGTTTGCAGAACGAAAACATCAAATATATTCTTTTTTATACCCTTGTAGAGAATATAGCGAATTTGGTCAGATGTTTGTGACGCATAGAAATAAAAGTTTCCGACCCCATAAAGTATATATATTGCTCATCAGCATTAATAGCCGAGTCGATAGGACCATTTGTCTGTTTCTTTGTAGCTTTTCGAAATTAAATTTTAAGCTTCGTGAATACAACGCATCTGATTTTGTTCAGTGATCATTTGTTTGGCTCAAATTTAAGAATTAGTTTAATCAGACAATTATGAGGTATAGAAAAATGGGATAAATCAGAGGTACCTGGGGCAAAATTTGTTCTGTTCAAAACAGTTCTTGTGAAAAAGATTTTTTTTGTTTTTTGGGGTATCTAAGCCAGATTTGGTATACAATGATAATTCTACTTTTAAACTAGTAGTAAGTTTGATTCAGATGGATAATAAATACCGACATAATTCAATAAAATCAGTACAACAACCCCCAAAAAAGCAGCAAGTAATTTCAGCCAATTAGAAACGTTTTTATTCGTTTTGTGTGGGTACACACAAACAACAACGAACACGTGCTTAACAAAAGTACAAGCAGAGTGCGAAAGCGACAGAAAAACATTTGTATAAGAATAAGAATGAAATTTAAGAGAACAAAATTCCCTTATGATGCTTTTTTTGTTTCAAATTTTTTTAAAATATTTACAAAGCTTATAAAATCTTGAGATTGATATGACGGAAAAAGTAATTAATTAAACTGCAAGGTTAAACAAACTTTGGCAGTGCTTCTGTGATATTTCAATTTGTAATTTATTATGATATACTTACTCCTTTTTTTTGTAATTTTTTTGTCGGATATCTTATTGTTTAATGATTTCGATGTATATTATATATTAACTCAATTTAAAATGAATAAAGATTGCTGTCATTGATTTAGTTTGATATCCCGTTTGACTTCGAACTCACTCGTGAGGCGCTTGATTTTGCAACGGAAAAGGGAAGGCAGACAGAAAAAGAAAAAGTTACTGTTCGACGAAAAAGCACATGTTGTGATTAAAGCGCTTACATTTCGGCTGCTTAGAACATTAGACATATGTAATTGATCGCGAATTTCGGTACAATGTGCAGCTGCGGAAAGATATTTCAAATTCGAAGAAAAACTATTAAGTACGGCATTGCTATGCAATTAATGAATTATGTTTTTTCGTTTGCTATCAGAAGTGTCAACATCTTAATTTGATTGAATTAATTATTTCAGTTGGTTTACTTCTACCATACTAAGTGTAAATCAGCAAAGGAACTGGCAGAAAGGATGCAAATTAAATCGGAAACAATTTATAATATAATAAACCTGGCTAAGAAGAAAAATAGGTTAGAGTTAAAGTACTCCGGAGGCACGCCAACTACCTTCACTATCAGACCTTCAGAATGTCTGTCAGAAGTCCGCAAGTCATGAATCTATTACGAAAGTCTTAGAGCTTCATAAGTATTCTTCAAAAACTCCTGATAAGTTCAAATATAAGCTTTATCAAGATAATAACCCTAAGCATAAGTCGCTCCTTTGCAGGTTCTAGTTATTATACAATTGCAGCAAAGTGATTGAAACACCTGCCCTGATTTAAGCCCCATCGAAAATTTGTGGATATAAAATTTTAAAACTCTAGGTTAATATAAATAAAATAAGTTGAAAAATTAATTATTGTGATGTTTTTTGTTTTGCAAAGAATTATTTATTATGCGCGGGTTCGAAATATTCATCAACAACTTTTGTGAATAAGCTGCTTTGCTTTAGCATTTGCGATTACTGTTGCGACTCCTTGGGATGAGAATCAATAATCCAGTTTATCACATGATTTCAATTTATACTATATTTTCCAACTAAATTTTTTCCCAGAACGCTTCAGTTGAAACGAAAAGAATGACCACCATAACCTTACATGAGGTTCATCATAGTAGAATAGCTATTGAAAGCGTCTGTCAAAATTGACTGATGAATACGCCTTTCTTTTCTGTCTCTGCACTGCTACACGTAGTCGAATATTTTATTTAGCGGAATGTTATCAATATTCAAAACTGCTCACAATATAGTATTTGTTATTTAAGTAAAGGCAGTTTCAATTTGCAGTCCCAGTTTAGACTAAGTGCAATATCTAATTATTTTCGCACGAATTACATTCCGACTGATATAGAGGTGATATAAAAGTCTAATATTGCACGGTCCAATGAAATGAAAATAATTTTTTTATATGGATCATCAGATTCGTTTGACCTTCTTAGACCACCCAGTAGCCTTGGGGAAAAGGAGGCTATATTAAAGTGGCCAAAATGTATGTTATAGGAAAAGAGAAACATTTCCGACCGTATTTAGGGTATACATATGTATGTATGTATGTACATACATATGCTCTTGAAGCTTGATCAGCATCAAGAGCCGAGCCGATTTAGACAAGTCAGTCAGTCCTCAGAGACTATAGGAGCTTATAATGTGACAAAAGTAAATGTGTTATCCATAAACATATATTTAATTAATTTATTTTCTGGTTTTTCTGTCAAAATCAATATCAATTTAAACTCAAATTATTTTTTTTTGGTGAAAACATGTGATCAGTGCTATTATTTTTACTGCCTTTTTTTGCATTCCCCTTATCATTTTGCTTCTTTTGAGTAAAACTATCATCATTTTGGTGCTTTTTGCTTTCTCGAAGAGAGAGTCTCGAGAGAGTCTATCAGTAAGTAAGTACAGTAAGACAAGAGACAAGCAAATTCCTTTTAGTCAGGAAATATAAGCTGTTAAGTTCAGTGGTATTATTTTCACCGACACTGTACCTATAGTTTGTCAAGTAATTGTTTGCAGAACGAAAACATCAAATATATTCTTTTTTATACCCTTGTAGATAGCGAATTTGGTCAGATGTTTGTGACGCATAGAAATAAAAGTTTCCGACCCCATAAAGTATATATATTGCTCATCAGCATTAATAGCCGAGTCGATAGGACCATTTGTCTGTTTCTTTGTAGCTTTTCGAAATTAAATTTTAAGCTTCGTGAATACAACGCATCTGATTTTGTTCAGTGATCATTTGTTTGGCTCAAATTTAAGAATTAGTTTAATCAGACAATTATGAGGTATAGAAAAATGGGATAAATCAGAGGTACCTGGGGCAAAATTTGTTCTGTTCAAAACAGTTCTTGTGAAAAAGACTTTTTTGTTTTTTGGGGTATCTAAGCCAGATTTGGTATACAATGATAATTCTACTTTTAAACTAGTAGTAAGTTTGATTCAGATGGATAATAAATACCGACATAATTCAATAAAATCAGTACAACAACCCCCAAAAAAGCAGCAAGTAATTTCAGCCAATTAGAAACGTTTTTATTCGTTTTGTGTGGGTACACACAAACAACAACGAACACGTGCTTAACAAAAGTACAAGCAGAGTGCGAAAGCGACAGAAAAACATTTGTATAAGAATAAGAATGAAATTTAAGAGAACAAAATTCCCTTATGATGCTTTTTTTGTTTCAAATTTTTTTAAAATATTTACAAAGCTTATAAAATCTTGAGATTGATATGACGGAAAAAGAATTAATTAAACTGCAAGGTTAAACAAACTTTGGCAGTGCTTCTGTGATATTTCAATTTGTAATTTATTATGATATACTTACTCCTTTTTTTTTTTTTAATTTTTTTGTCGGATATCTTATTGTTTAATGATTTCGATGTATATTATATATTAACTCAATTTAAAATGAAATATTCATCAACAACTTTTGTGAATAAGCTGCTTTGCTTTAGCATTTGCGATTACTGTTGCGACTCCTTGGGATGAGAATCAATAATCCAGTTTATCACATGATTTCAATTTATACTATATTTTCCAACTAAATTTTTTCCCAGAACGCTTCAGTTGAAACGAAAAGAATGACCACCATAAACTTACATGAGGTTCATCATAGTAGAATAGCTATTGAAAGCGTCTGTCAAAATTGACTGATGAATACGCCGTTCTTTTCTGTCTCTGCACTGCTACACGTAGTCGAATATTTTATTTAGCGGAATGTTATCAATAGTCAAAATTGCTCACAATATAGTATTTGTTATTTAAGTAAAGGCAGATTCAATTTGCAGTCCCAGTTTAGCCTAAGTGCAATATCTAATTATTTTCGCACGAATTACATTCCGACTGATATAGAGGTGATATAAAAGTCTAATATTGCACGGTCCAATGAAATGAAAATAATTTTTTTATATGGATCATCAGATTCGTTTGACCTTCTTAGACCACCCAGTAGCCTTGGGGAAAAGGAGGCTATATTAAAGTGGCCAAAATGTATGTTATAGGAAAAGAGAAACATTTCCGACCGTATTTAGGGTATACATATGTATGTATGTATGTACATACATATGCTCTTGAAGCTTGATCAGCATCAAGAGCCGAGCCGATTTAGACAAGTCAGTCAGTCCTCAGAGACTATAGGAGTTTATAATGTGACAAAAGTAAATGTGTTATCCATAAAAATACCTAAATCACTTTACTCAGATTCAGCTTTTCAGTTTTTTGTATGAACCTTATGTAATTGTTTTGATACAAAGATACTGATAAGTAAAATAAAATTCAAAGAGTAAAAGTTTATACGTTGAATTATTAATCGGTATATTACCATAAAAGTTAACTCTAAAAAAAAACTAATGAAGTAACAAATTAAAACAAACCTTATTCATTAAATAGACTAATATTTAATTTAATTTGATTACTTATTTAACCCTTATTTCAGTATGCTGCGATGATGCTGGCAATAAATAACGTAGAACTATTGAAAACTCTAAAACACATCACTTTCACATAAAAACGATGCCTGGGATGCCTAGGATGGAAATTGTGTAAAGATTGGCATGTTTAACAATTCAAAAACTTTGAAAATAACTTAACGTACAAATAAGGACGATGAGTTAACGTTTTCTGTGTTGGGATTATAACCATTTTAGAATTATTGCATATTAAGATAACGATGCACTATGCGTCATTTAAGTTAATATTAAACTAAATTTAAGATACAAATAAATTTTAAAAGTAACAAAATGAATTTTTTTGGTATTTTTGTGGATTTTTCGTATTTGAAGGCGTAACACTTTTCTTAGACAATGTAGGCAAACTGCCAATTGCTTGTAAAGACAAATTCGTCGCACATTAATTTTTGAATTTTTTTATTTGTTGTCTTGCAATCCGTACATACATGCATATGTAAGTTAACATAGCAATCCATTTGACTGGGCAACCAACACCCTAAAATGCTAGGTAAGCATTTTATGATGTGAACCGCAGAGAAGTGACGACCGGATGCCACTGCTTGAGCTGCTTGATCAGCACGTCGTTGGTGGGAACCGCATCGTCAGCGGGCGTGAGGCGGGCTTCAATGGGTAACTTCAATATTTTTGTTAATATTTAAGTTTAGTTCTAATGAAACCAGCAAAGTAGCCAATATTACCAATCTTATAATAAAATAAAATAAAATAAAAATTAAAGTCCAAAAAATAAATCTCAAAATATTAATTTATATGTATGTTTTTTAATGTATATATATGTCTAAATTTATGAACAACACTGTATTAGAACGTCAAGTGTATTTGCCAGGTTTCAAATTTGGTTCAATATAAACATGGGGAAATGTTGGGTTAGGTCCTAACTGCCGTACGTGACTGCACTATGTTTGACTGTGGGTTGAAGAAAGTAGTTACGCATGATATAATTGTTGTGCGTGTATTCATGAGTCACTGAGAGAGAAAGAGATCGCATTATACTCTGTAACAACTTACGCTATTGTGTGCGACTGAGGTTCGATTGAACAGAAGAGTATAAAAGGGCGAGCATGAACGTTCTAAAAACAGAAGCTGTAGCGTCAGCAAAGAGAATGGGTGCACTCTTGAATATTCGCCATACGCAGTTATGATGTGTAATGAACAGGAGGGACTTTTCAATGCTGACCAACTTCCGACTGTCCCAGAGGAACACCCAACTGCTCACCGTCCTCCTTCTGATCAAGGAGCAAGTCCGTATTTCGAGGAATGAAGTCATCTCAATGGCATTAAATGAAGCCATGGTAGGCACTGCCTCTCAGTGGCTGACTGAAATCTTGTACCCTGGAATTAAATGGAACGAATTTAAGGAATTGTTCCTCTGCCGGTACGAGAACAGAGAACAGAGACGCCAACAGCAATGATTTTAATTTGCTAAACGGTCGCCCATCCAATGGTGAGTGTCTTGCAATTTATGCCAGTCGTCTAGTAACGACATTAACTGCAAAATGGCTAAAGAGAATTATTGAAGAAATTGCTGTGTCAGTTGTGCTTTCACACTTGACAAATGTGGAAAGCCGTCTACAAACAACCGCCCTTACATCTAATGTACGAAATATAAGGCAGTTGTAATCCGAGCTGAGTGCGTTTACTTTCCAAAGGACCCGTAATGCCGACCGGAATGACGACTTCGGACCTGGGCCTGATTCAAAGAAAAGAAGGATGTCATCGACGATGTGCCATTTTTGTGGTAAACCCGGACACAAAGTTGCTCTCGTTAAAAAGTAAAACGGATCTCATCGCCTTTGTGACAATTACAGAGAATTAAATTTAAAACACAGTAGCAGATAGCCCTATCCATCCTGATTCCATAGAGTACACCGCATATGTGACTCATGCCATTCGGACTCAGGAATGCACCACACATAATGATTTTGTCACCTACAGTTGAGTTGGGCTTGGAGAGACTAAAGACAGTACTAGACACTCTCATAAGTGCCGGATTCATTTTTAACTTCAGTAAATGTAGTTTTCTGAAGACTGTTGTTCAGTATTTGGGATACGAAAAATCACGACCTGGGTATCCCTGCCTCCGCCACACACAATTTTTGGTGTTCGACAGTTAATTGGTCTAACGTCCTACTTCCCTAGATTTGTACCTGACTTCTCACAAATCTTTAAACCACTGTATTTGTTAACATCAGGGAGGGAAAGATTTGACTGGAATGCCAAGTTGAAAAATATTCGAAAGAAGTTTGTGACCATCCTTACAAATGAACCAGTCTTGTTATCTTTGATCCACAACACCCGATTCAACTACACACGGAGACCAGCTCAATAGGATTTGGCGCCATGGTTTTGCATGGGATTAACAATAAACCTCACGTCGTAAAATATTTCATTAAAGTAACCTCCGCTGCTGAGTGCAAGTATCACTCCTATGATCTTGAAATATTTGGTGTATTTGCATCCGTAGAATATTTCCATCACTTCTTACTTGGGAGAGAGTTTTTTGGTTATACTGACTGTAATTCGTTGAAGGCATCTCGCACTAAAATAGACTTAACTCCTAGAGTTCATCGTTGGTGGTCATATCTACAATTCATTGATTTCGAAATAGAGTATAGATAGGGAAAACGAATTCACATGTAGACTTCTTATTAAGAAATCCCGTTTCTTCAAAATCTCGAGTGGTTCTGGTCCAAATCCACGAAAAACGAGTAAACATAGCGGAGACTTCAAGCAATAAGTTGCTAGCTGAACAGCAACAAGATTCAGACATTTTTGACATTGTAAGCAAATTTAATTCTTATGAATCGCAAAGCGATATAATTAAAACATACGATTAAAGGAAAGGGATGTTGCTTCGCAAAATCCAGAAAAATGGTAAAACACGATGTTTGTCGGTTGTACCCAAAAAATTTCAATGGTCCGTGGTGAACCAATTAAATGAATCAATCATCCATCTTGGTTGGCAGAAAACACTTGACAAGATTTATCAGTATTATTGGTTTGAGAAGAGGAGCAAATATGTCCGTGAATTTGTTGAGAACTGTGTAACGTGTAGAACAGACAAGTCGCGGTCCATTGAAATCCAGGTAGAACAATACCCTATACCCAAGGTCGCCATTCCTTGGCATACTGTCCATGTGGACATTACTGGAGTGACCTTCAGGAGTATATTATTGTCCAAATTGATGGCTTCACGAAATTTGTCTTTTTGTACCATACTGTTAAAATATATACCGAGAGCTGTATTAAGTCCATGTGTCCTCGATTTCTCTGTTTGGTGAACCTACTCGCGTCATAGCCGATCAGGGCAGATGCTTTTTAAGTAAACAATTCTCCGAGTTTTGTTCTTCCGAAAACATTAAACTTCACCTGATTGCAACTGGGGCAAGTCGTGAAGAGAGGCATTAGGTAAAGCTAGATCCCAAATTTAAGGGACCATTTGTGGTGATTGAAGTGTTAGATGGTGACCGATATATATTGAAATCACTAAGGAATGAGTGAATGTACAAATACTGTCATGAAGACGTTCGAAAATTTCTAGATGGAAGCGCTCCAAATGACCTAAATAATGAAAAGTAAAAGTTATCCGTCCAGGTGGGACAATGGTTATCCGTCCCGGGGGGTCGCTGGTTTTCCGTCCAGGAGGGACGATGGTTACCCGTCCAGGAGGGACGATGGTTATCCGTCCAGGTGGGACGATGGTTATCCGTCCAGGTAAGAAGATGGTTATCCGTCCAGAAGGAACGATGGTTATCCGTCCAGGTGGGACGATGGTTATCAGTCCTGGAGGGACGATGGTAAATAGTCCAAAAGGGACAATGGTTATCCGTCCAGGAAGGACGATGGTAATTAGTCCAAAAGGGTCAATAGTTATCTGTCCAAGAGGGATGATGGTTATCCATCCAGTGATATTTGTCTATGAAATGTAACATTAACGTTAACGCCAATTGAGTGAATTAAACTGTATGATATTCTTAAGAATAAATGTACGAAGTAAAAGTTAAATTGAAAGTCAAGTACACGAAGACGTGTGTCAGTATGGCGTTGTCGGGTCTTAATTTATTAACAACACTGTATCAGAACGTCAAGTGCTTGTTGGGACCTAAACTTCTAAGCAGCGCAGTAATGAAATGTCAAATTAACTATTGGCGACTGCGCTTTCTCCGTATTTGCCAGGTGTCAATTTGGTTCAATATGAACCTGGGGAAATGTTGGGTTAGGTCCTAAGTGGCGTACGTGACTGCACTATGTTTGACTGTGGGTTGAAGAAAGTAGTTACGCATGATATAATTGTTGTGCGTATATTCATGAGTCACTGAGAGAGAAAGAGATCGCATTATACTCTGTAACAACTTACGCTATTGTGTGCGACTGAGGTTCGATTGAACAGAAGAGTATAAAAGGGCGAGCATGAACGTTCTAAAAACAGAAGCTGTAGCGTCAGCAAAGAGAATGGGTGCACTCGTGAATATTCGCCATACGCAGTTATGATGTGTAATGAACAGAAGGGACTTTTCAATGCTGACCATCCTCCTTCTGATCAAGGAGCAAGTCCGTATTTCGAGGAATGAAGTCATCTCAATGGCATTAAATGAAGCCATGGTAGGCACTTCCTCTCAGTGGCTGACTGAAATCTTGTACCCTGGAATTAAGTGAAATGAATTTAAGGAATTGTTCCTCTGCCGGTACGAGAACAGAGAACAGAGACGCCAACAGCAATGGTTTTAATTTGCTAAACGGTCGCCCATCCAATGGTGAGTGTCTTGCAATTTATGCCAGTCGTCTAGTAACGACATTAACTGCAAAATGGCTAAAGAGAATTATTGAAGAAATTGCTGTGTCAGTTGTGCTTTCACACTTGACAAATGTGGAAAGCCATCTACAAACAACCGCCCTTACATCTAATGTACGAAATATAAGGCAGTTGTAATCCGAGCTGAGTGCGTTTACTTTCCAAAGGACCCGTAATGCCGACCGGAATGACGACTTCGGACCTGGGCCTGATTCAAAGAAAAGAAGGATGTCATCGACGATGTGCCATTTTTGTGGCAAACCCGGACACAAAGTTGCTCTCGTTAAAAAGTAAAACGGATCTCATCGCCTTTGTGACAATTACAGAGAATTAAATTTAAACACAGTAGCAGATAGCCCTATCCATCCTGATTCCATAGAGTACACCGCATATGTGACTCATGCCATTCAGACTCAGGAATGCACCACACATAATGATTTTGTCACCTACAGTTGAGTTGGGCTTGGAGAGACTAAAGACAGTACTAGACACTCTCATAAGTGCCGGATTCATTTTTAACTTCAGTAAATGTAGTTTTCTGAAGACTGTTGTTCAGTATTTGGGATACGAAAAATCACGACCTGGGTATCCCTGCCTCCGCCACACACAATTTTTGGTGTTCGACAGTTAATTGGTCTAACGTCCTACTTCCCTAGATTTGTACCTGACTTCTCACAAATCTTAAAACCACTGTATTTGTTAACATCAGGGAGGGAAAGATTTGACTGGAATGCTAAGTTGAAAAATATTCGAAAGAAGATTGTGACCATCCTTACAAATGAACCAGTCTTGTTATCTTTGATCCACAACACCCGATTGAACTACACACGGAGACCAGCTCAATAGGATTTGGCGCCATGGTTTTGCATGGGATTAACAATAAACCTCACGTCGTAAAATATTTCATTAAAGTAACCTCCGCTGCTGAGTGCAAGTATCACTCCTATGATCTTGAAATATTTGGTGTATTTGCATCCGTAGAATATTTCCATCACTTCTTACTTGGGAGAGAGTTTTTTGGTTATACTGACTGTAATTCGTTGAAGGCATCTCGCACTAAAATAGACTTAACTCCTAGAGTTCATCGTTGGTGGTCATATCTACAATTCATTGATTTCGAAATAGAGTATAGATAGGGAAAACGGATATCACATGTATACTTCTTATTAAGAAATCCCGTTTCTTCAAAACCTCGAGTGGTTCTGGTCAAAATCCACGAAAAACGAGTAAACATAGCGGAGACTTCAAGCAATAAGTTGCTAGCTGAACAGCAACAAGATTCAGACATTTTTGACATTGTTAGCAAACTTAATTCTTATGAGTCGCAAAGCGATATAATTAAAACATACGATTTAAGGAAAAGGATGTTGCTTCGCAAAATCCAGCAAAATGGTAAAACTGGATGTTTATCGGTTGTGCCCAAAAAATTCCAGTGGTCCGTGGTGAACCAATTAAACGAATCAATCATCCATCTTGGTTGGCAGAAAACACTTGACAAGATTTATCAGTATTATTGGTTTGAGAAGAGGAGCAAATATGTCCGTGAATTTGTTGAGAACTGTGTAACGTGTAGAACAGACAAGTCGCGGTCCATTGAAATCCAGGTAGAACAATACCCTATACCCAAGGTCGCCATTCCTTGGCATACTGTCCATGTGGACATTACTGGAGTGACCTTCAGGAGTATATTATTGTCCAAATTGATGGCTTCACGAAATTTGTCTATTTGTACCATACTATTAAAATATATACCGAGAGCTGTATTAAGGCCATGAGTCCTCGATTTCTCTGTTTGGTGAACCTACTCGCGTCATAGCCGATCAGGGCAGATGCTTTTTAAGTAAACAATTCTCCGAGTTATGTTCTTCCGAAAACATTAAACTTCACCTGATTGCAACTGGGGCAAGTCGTGAAGAGAGGCATTAGGTAAAGCTAGATCCCAAATTAAAGGGACCATTTGTGGTGATTGAAGTGTTAGATGGTGACCGATATATATTGAAATCACTAAGGAATGAGTGAATGTACAAATACTGTCATGAAGACGTTCGAAAATTTCTAGATGGAAGCGCTCCAAATGACCTAAATAATGAAAAGTAAAAGTTATCCGTCCAGGTGGGACAATGGTTATCCGTCCTGGGGGGTCGCTGGTTTTCCGTCCAGGAGGAACGATGGTTACCCGTCCAGGAGGGACGATGGTTATCCGTCCAGGTAAGAAGATGGTTATCCGTCCAGAAGGGACGATGGTTATCCGTCCAGGTGGGACGATGGTTATCCGTCCTGGAGGGACGATGGTAAATAGTCCAAGAGGGACAATGGTTATCCGTCCAGGAAGGACGATGGTAATTAGTCCAAAAGGGTCAATGGTTATCTGTCCAAGAGGGATGATGGTTATCCATCCAGTGATATTTGTCTATGAAATGTAACATTAACGTTAACGCCAATTGAGTGAATTAAACTGTATGATATTCTTAAGAATAAATGTACGAAGTAAAAGTTAAATTGAAAGTCAAGTACACGAAGACGTGTGTCAGTATGGCGTTGTCGGGTCTTAATTTATTAACAACACTGTATCAGAACGTCAAGTGCTTGTTGGGACCTAAACTTCTAAGCAGCGCTGTAATGAAATGTCAAATTAACTATTGGCGACTGCGCTTTCTCCGTATTTGCCAGGTGTCAATTTGGTTCAATATAAACCTGGGGAAATGTTGGGTTAGGCCCTAAGTGGCGTACGTGACTGCACTATGTTTGACCGTGGGTTGAAGAAAGTAGTTACGCATGATATAATTGTTGTGCGTGTATTCATGAGTCACTGAGAGAGAAAGAGATCGCATTATACTCTGTAACAACTTACGCTATTGTGTGCGACTGAGGTTCGATTGAACAGAAGAGTATAAAAGGGCGAGCATGAACGTTCTAAAAACAGAAGCTGTAGCGTCAGCAAAGAGAATGAATATTCGCCATACGCAGTTATGATGTGTAATGAACAGGAGGGACTTTTCAATGCTGACCAACTTCCGACTATCTCAGAGGGACATCCAACTGCTCACCGTCCTCCTTCTGATCAAGGAGCAAGTCCGTATTTCGAGGAATGAAGTCATCTCAATGGCATTAAATGAAGCCATGGTAGGCACTGCCTATCAGTGGCTGACTGAAATCTTGTACCCTGGAATTAATTGGAATGAATTTAAGGAATTGTTAATCTGCCGGTACGAGAACAGAGAACAGAGACGCCAACAGCAATGATTTTAATTTGCTAAACGGTCGCCCATCCAATGGTGAATGTCTTGCAATTTATGCCAGTCGTCTAGTAACGACATTAACTGCAAAATGGCTAAAGAGAATTATTGAAGAAATTGCTGTGTCAGTTGTGCTTTCACACTTGACAAATGTGGAAAGCCATCTACAAACAACCGCCCTTACATCTAATGTACGAAATATAAGGCAGCTGTAATCCGAGCTGAGTGCGTTTACTTTCCAAAGGACCCGTAATGCCGACCGGAATGACGACTTCGGACCTGGGCCTGATTCAAAGAAAAGAAGGATGTCATCGACGATGTGCCATTTTTGTGGCAAACCCGGACATAAAGTTGCTCTCGTTAAAAAGTAAAACGGATTGGAAAGATATAATCCGTTTTTATTATCAGCTCCAGCGACGAATTGTTGATAAAAAAATAGGTTATGCCTGATCTCGTCATTAGTTGATGGCCCCAGATCGGTACATTTTGGCCATTCAGACTGCTCCTTTAGTGAGAACTCTGGTCCGTTGAGCCATTTTGTGAATTTATGAGTGTTAGATGGCTTGGGAGCAAAATCTGCAGGGTTTTCATTAGTAGGTACCCAATTCCATTGATTAACATCAGAAACTTCTAGTATTTCGAAAACACGATGCATGAGAAACTGCTGAAACTTTCGGGGGTCCATGCGGAGCCATTTTAATACCGTCTTAGAATCGGACCAGTACCAACTGGAGTTGATTGACAGCCGCTTATTGCCCGTAATCCGAGTGTTTAGCTTTGTTCCGATGACGGCAGCTTGCAGCTCCATCCTTGGAATGGACATTGGATTTAGCGGGGCCACCTTTGCCTTAGAGGCGACAAAGCTGAGATAGGTTGATTCCCCTTGCAGTATACGTAGGTAGGAGACCGCTGCATAGGCCATTTCACTGGCATCCACGAACGCGTGCAGGTAAATGTCTTGTGTGCGTTCGCTGCTTCGGAAGTAACATCTAGGAATACGTACACCAGCAATTGTTGGTAGGAGACGTTTTCATTGCATTCATTTAGGTACAAGATCTTCTGGTAAACTGTCATCCCAGCCAATGCCGCTTCACCATATATCTTGTAGAAGAATTTTCAGCTCAATTTTCAGCATGAAATGAAGCCGAGGGGATCGTACATTGACATCAGCACTTGAAGAAGTTCTCGCTTTGTTGGTGTTCTGTCGCCTTCGAATATGTTTCATTTCAGCCTCGCGAACTTGCATATGTAGATGAAGTCATCGGAGCCTGGTGTCCAATACAAGCCAAGTATCTTTTCAGTCTCAGAGATTTCAACTGCCGTGGCAGACGTTGATTGGCTGTCGAGCATGTGGAGTACCTCCTGAGAGTTCGATGCTTAATTCCGTATGTGGAAGCCGCCTGCTTCATGGATGCTTCGCACTTGAGTAGCAATATTTGCAACAATTACATCGCTGTCATCGCTGTAGATAAAGTCATCTACGTAGTGGTAATCCTTCACCGCTTGTGCTGCGAGAGGATATTAGTGCTGGAATCGATCCGCGGTTTTGTCGCGGATATAATGCGCGATACAAGGTGCGCAGTTGATCCCAAAAGTGAGCGCTTCCATAAGGTATACTTCTGGCTGATGCGTATCGTTGATTTCGTTGAACCAAAGAAACCTCTGGGCGTGGGTGTCCGTTGGTTTTACTCGAATTTGGTGAAACATTTCAGCAATGTTCCCGCAGATCGTAAAGCGTCCCACTCTAAAAGCGATAAGTAGGTTCACTAGTGTTCTTAATAAGTCTGGTCCACTGTGGATGAAGTCGAATAAGGCTTTCCCTCCTGCCTGCGCTGCTGCGTCCCACACAAGACGAACTCTTCCTGGCTTATTTGAATTCTTCGTAATGAAAGTTGGCAGATACCATTGTTTGGTACAGCAACCTCCTCCGGGGTCAGCTATCGGTCGTAGCCCTTTTTGATGAGGTTGTGGTTTTATTGTTGACGGTGAATATATTGACTGCATCTGGTTCGCCGCCGTCAGTGGCAACGTGTTAAAGAGTTGCCACGTGTCACTTTTCGTTGCTTGCGTTACCATCGTATTTAATTTTGCAATAAAGCTGGCAGCCGTTGTTTTTGCAAAATCCGTTATTTCTGCTGGCGATGATGCAGCCTGGGGCCCATCCACACGCATGGCACTGGCGACAGTCTGCAGAGCGTTGGTTAAGATTGTGGTGGCGACTTCGGTAGCTGCGCTTGCGCAGTCACAGCTTCAGCTGCTATCAAGGCCATCTTCCTTGGTCTCCACACAATCGATATGGTACCAGGAGTGACATTGATTCCATTGGACCGGTCGTTATCCTCCTGCAAGCATCACTTGCAGTGATATACCCCGCTGGACAGATTTCTATTTGACATGACTCCGAGTGACTTTGGAGTTAACTTCACTATGCAGAGATGTTGGTAATTTTAATTGGACTTATCTATGTAAGTCGTTGGCGGTTGACCGTTTATGTTATACACCACTGTGTTAAAAGTGGTTGTGTATTCGTTAAGGGGTTAACCCGTTATGTGATTGGATCGAAGTTTCTGGGTACACCCTTGAAATTCGTTAGCTTTGTTAAAGGAATTCTTTGGGTTGACCCGAAGAAACTTTATTAAGTTTAATTTTAAAGATTTGTTGAGTTAGACGTTGATTTTCTATATGGCGGAATTTTGGAGCAGACCAACACAGTTTTTCTTCATTTAATTCATTTATTAACTCCACGTGTGTTAACCTAATATAAACTATTTTAATGTACAGCTTTAAAATTAAAATGTGCCTATGTAGTTTCTGTCGTCAACTCATTTGCTATCTGCATGGCAACAAGCATAGAAGCGACTTTGAAACTAAAGCACAGATACAACGGTTAAATTCCCAGCATATAGGCTGGCGTTTTGCTAAGAATATTAGTGCAAAAGGAAATATATGTAAATGTAAATGTAATGGGTTAACCCTCTACTGGCTGCGTGGGTGGTAATGAAATTTCGGCGGCGACACCTAGAGTTAATCGTTGGTGGTCATATCTACAATTCATTGATTTCGAAATAGAGTATAGATAGGGAAAACGGATATCATACGTAGACTTCTTATTAAGAAACCCCGTTCCTTCAAAACCTAGTGTGGTTCTGGTCAAAATCCATGAAAAACGAGTAAACATAGCGGAGACTTCAAGCAATAAGTTGCTAGCTCAACAGCAATAAGATTCAGACATTTTCGACATTGTTAGCAAACTTAATTCTAATGAGTCGAAAAGTGATATAATTAAAACATACGATTTAAGGAAAGGGATGTTGCTTCGCAAAATCCAGAAAAATGGTAAAACACGATGTTTATCGGTTGTGCCCAAAAAATTCCAATGGTCCGTGGTGAACCAATTACACGAATCAATCATCCATCTTGGTTGGCAGAAAACACTTGACAAGATTTATCAATACTATTGGTTTGAGCAGATGAACAACTATGTCCGTGAAGTTGTTGAGAACTGTGTAACGTGTAGAACAGACAAGTCGCGGTCCATTGAAATCCAGGTAGAACAATACCCGATACCCAAGGTCGCCATTCCTTGGCATACTGCACATTTGGACATTACTGGCAAGAGTGACCTTAAGGAGTATATTATTGTCCAAATTGACGGCTTCACGAAATTTGTCTTTGTACCATACTATTAAAATATATACCGAGAGCTGTATTAAGGCCACGAGTCTTCAATTTCTCCGTTTGGTGAACCAACTCGCGTCATAGCCGATCAGTGCAGATGCTTTTAAGTAAACAATTCTCCAAGTTTTGTTCTTCCGAAAACATTAAACTTCACCTGATTGCAACTGGGGCATGTCGTGAAGAGATTCATTATGTTAAGCTAGATCCCAAATTTAAGGGACCATTTGTGGTGATTGAAGTGTTAGACGGTGACCGATATATATTGAAATCAATAAGGAATGAGCGAATGTACAAATATTGTCATGAAGACGTTCGAAAATTTCTAGTTGGAAGCGCTCCAAATGACCTAAATAATGAAAAGTAAAAGTTATCCGTCCAGGAGGAACAATGGTTGTTCGACCAGAAGGGACGATGGTTATCCGTCCAGGTGGGCCGATGGTTATCCGTCCTGGAGGGTCGTTGGTTTTCCGTCCAGGAGGGACGTTGGTTACCCGTCCAGGAAGGACGATGGTTATCCGTTCAGGTGGGAAAATGGTTATCCGTCCAGAAGGGACGTTGGTTATCCGTCCAGGTGGGACGATGGTTATCAGTCCTGGAGGGACGATGGTAAATAGTCCAAGAGGGACAATGGTTATCCGTCCAGGAAGGACGATGGTAATTAGTCCAAAAGGGTAAATGGTTATCTGTCCAAGAGGGATGATGGTTATCCATCCAGTGATATTTGTCTATGAAATGTAACATTAACGTTAACGCCATTTGAGTGAATTAAACTGTATGATATTCATAAGAATAAACCTACGAAGTAAAAGTTAAATTAAAAGTCAAGTACACGAAGACGTGTACTTGACACATCAGTATGGCTGTGTCGGGTCTTAATTTATTAACAACACTCTATTAGAACGTCAAGTGCTTGTTGGGACCTAAACTTTTAAGCAGTGATGACTGCGCTTTCTCTGTATTTGCCAGGTGTCAATTTGGTTCAATATGAACCTAGGGAAATGTTGGGTTAGGTCCTAAGTGGCGTACTTGACTGCACTATGTTTGACCGTGGGTTGAAGAAAGTAGTTACGCATGATATATTTGTTGTGCGTGTATTCATGAGAGAGAAAGAGATCGCATTATACTCTATAACAACTTACGCTATTGTGTGCGACTGAGGTTCGATTAAACAGAAGAGTATAAAAGGGCGAGCATGAACGTTCTAAAAACAGAAGCTGTAGCGTCAGCAAAGAGAATGGGTGCACTCTTGAATATTCGCCATACGAAGTTATGATGTGTAATGAACGGGAGGGACTTTTCAATGCTGACCAACTCCCGACTTCCGAAGTCATCTCAATAGCGTTAAGTGACGCCTTGGTAGCCGTGGTTGACTGAAAATCTTGTACCCTGGAATTAAATGTAACGAATTTAAGGAATTGTTCCTCTGCCGGTACGAGAACAGAGAACAGAGACGCCAACAGCAATGATTTTAATTTGCTGAACGGTCGCCCTTCCAATGGTGAATGTCTTGCAATTTATGCCAGTCGTCTAGTAATGGCATTAACTGCAAAATGGCCAAAGAGAATTTTTGAAGAAATTGCTGCGTCAGTTGTGCTTTCACACTTGACAAATGTGGACAGCCATCTACAAACAACCGCCTTTACATCTAATGTACAAAATATAAGGCAGCTGTAATCCGAGCTTTCCAAAGGACCTGTAATGCCGACCGGAATGACGACTTCGGACCTGGTCCTGATTCAAAGAAAAATCGACGATGTACTATTTTTGTGGCAAACCCGGCCACAAAGTTGCTCTCGTTAAAAATTCAAATGGAACTCATCGTCTTTGTGACAATTAGAGAGTGTCCATACAACCATGTCACCTACAGTTAAGTTGGTCTTGGAGAGACTTAAGAGAGGACTAGACACTCTCATAAGTGCCGGATTCATTTGTAACTTCAGTAAATGTAGTTTTCTGAAGACTGTTGTTCAGTATCTGGGGAACAAAAAATCACGACCTAGGTATCCCTGCCTCCGCCGCACACAATTTTTGGTGTTCGACAGTTAATTAATCTAACGTCCTACTTTCCTAGATTTGTACCTGACTTCTCACAAATCTTAAAACCACTGTATTTCTTAACATCAAGGAGGGAAAGATTTTACTGGAATGCTAAGTTGGAAAATATTCGAAAGAAGATTGTGACTATCCTTACAAATGAAGCAGTCTTGTTATCTTTGATCCACAACACCCGATTGAACTACACACGGAGACCAGCTCAATAGGATTTGGTGCCATGGTTTTGCATGGGATTAACAATAAACCTCACGTCGTAAAATATTTCACTAAAGTAACCTCTGCTGCTGAGTGCAAGTATCACTCCTATGATCTTGAAATATTTGGTGTATTTGCATCCGTAGAATATTTCCATCACTACTTACTTGGGAGAGAGTTTTTTGGTTACACTGAGTGTAATTCGTTTAAGGCATCTCGCACTAAAATAGACTTAACTCCTAGAGTTCATCGTTGGTGGTCATATCTACAATTCATTGATTTTGAAATAGAGTATAGATAGGGAAAACGGATATCACACGTAGACTTCTTATTAAGAAATCTCGTTCCTTCAAAACCTCGTGTGGTTCTGGTAAAAATCCATGAAAAACGAGTAAAAATAGAGGATACTTCAAGCAATAAGTTGCTAGCTGAACAGCAACAAGATTCAGACATTTTTGACATTGTAAGCAAACTTAATTCTGATGAGTCGCAAAGCGATATAATTAAAACATACGATTTAAGGAAAGGGATGTTGCTTCGCAAAATCCAGAAAAATGGTAAAACACGATGTTTATCGGTTGTGCCCAAAAAATTCCAATGGTCCGTGGTGAACCAATTACACGAATCAATCATCCATCTTGGTTGGCAGAAAACACTTGACAAGATTTATCAATACTATTGGTTTGAGCAGATGAACAACTATGTCCGTGAAGTTGTTGAGAACTGTGTAACGTGTAGAACAGACAAGTCGCGGTCCATTGAAATCCAGGCAGAACAATACCCTATACCCAAGGTCGCCATTCCTTCGCATACTGCACATTTGGTCATTACTGGCAAGAGTGACCTTAAGGAGTATATTATTGTCCAAATTGACGGCTTCACGAAATTTGTCTTTGTACCATACTATTAAAATATATACCGAGAGCTGTATTAAGGCCATGAGTCTTCAATTTCTCCGTTTGGTGAACCAACTCGCGTCATAGCCGATCAGTGCAGATGCTTTTTAAGTAAACAATTCTCCAAGTTTTGTTCTTCCGAAAACATTAAACTTCACCTGATTGCAACTGGGGCAAGTCGTGAAGAGATTCATTATGTTAAGCTAGATCCCAAATTTAAGGGACCATTTGTGGTGATTGAAGTGTTAGACGGTGACCGATATATATTGAAATCAATAAGGAATGAGCGAATGTACAAATATTGTCATGAAGACGTTCGAAAATTTCTAGTTGGAAGCGCTCCAAATGACCTAAATAATAAAAAGTAAAAGTTATCCGTCCAGGAGGAACAATGGTTGTTCGACCAGAAGGGACGATGATTATCCGTCCAGGTGGGCCGATGGTTATCCGTCCTGGAGGGACGAAGACGTGTACTTGACACAGCAGTATGGCTGTGTCGGGTCTTAATTTATTAACAACACTCTATCAGAACGTCAAGTGCTTGTTGGGACCTAAACTTTTAAGCAGTAATGAAATGTAAAATTAACTATTGGCGACTGCGCTTTCTCCGTATTTGCCAGGTGTCAATTTGGTTCAATATGAACCTGGGGAAATGTTGGGTTAGGTCCTAAGTGGCGTACGTGACTGCACGTGTTTGACTGTGGGTTGAAGAAAGTAGTTACGCATGATATAATTGTTGTGCGTGTAGTCATGAGTCACTGAGACAGAAAGAGATCGCATTATACTCTGTAACAACTTACGCTATTGTGTGCGACTGAGGTTCGATTGAATAGAAGAGTATAAAAGGGCGAGCATGAATGTTCTAAAAACAGAAGCTGTAGCGTCAGGAAAGAGAATGGGTGAAAATCTTGAATATTCGGAATACGCAGTTATGATGTGTAATGAACAGGAGGGACTTTTCAATGGTGACCAACTTCCGACTGTCCCAGAGGAACACCCAACTGCTCACCGTCCTCCTTCTGACCAAGGATAGAGTCCGTATTTCGACGAATGAAGTACTCTCAATGGCGTTAAGTGAAGCCTTGGTAGGCACTGCCTCTCAGTGGCTGACTGAAATCTTGTACCCTGGAATTAAATGGAACGAATTTAAGGAATTGTTCCTTCGACGGTACGAGAACAGAGAACAGAGACGCCAACAGCAATGATTTTAATTTGCTGAACGGTCGCCCTTCCAATGGTGAATGTCTTGCAATTTATGCCAGTCGTCTAGTAATGACATTAACTGCAAAATGGCTAAAGAGAATTTTTGAAGAAATTGCTGCGTCAGTTGTGCTTTCACACTTGACAAATGTGGACAGCCATCTACAAACAACCGCCCTTACATCTAATGTACAAAATATAAGGCAGCTGTAATCCGAGCTGAGTGCGTTTACTTTCCAAAGGACCCGTAATGCCGACCGGAATGACGACTTCGGACCTGGGCCTGATTCAAAGAAAAATCGACGATGTACTATTTTTGTGGCAAACCCGGCCACAAAGTTGCTCTCGTTAAAAAGTAAAACGGATTGGAAAGATATTCCGTGTTTATTATCAGCTCCAGCGACGAATTGTTGATAAAAAATAGGTTATGCCTGATCTCGTCATTAGTTGATGGCCCCAGATCGGTACATTTTGGCCATTCAGACTGCTCCTTTAGTGAGAACTCTGGTCCGTTGAGCCATTTTGTGAATTTATGAGTGTTAGATGGCTTGGGAGCAAAATCTGCAGGGTTTTCATTAGTAGGTACCCAATTCCATTGATTAACATCAGAAACTTCTAGTATTTCGAAAACACGATGCATGAGAAACTGCTGAAACTTTCGGGGGTCCATGCGGAGCCATTTTAATACCGTCTTAGAATCGGACCAGTACCAACTGGAGTTGATTGACAGCCGCTTATTGCCCGTAATCCGAGTGTTTAGCTTTGTTCCGATGACGGCAGCTTGCAGCTCCATCCTTGGAATGGACATTGGATTTAGCGGGGCCACCTTTGCCTTAGAGGCGACAAAGCTGAGATAGGTTGATTCCCCTTGCAGTATACGTAGGTAGGAGACCGCTGCATAGGCCATTTCACTGGCATCCACGAACGCGTGCAGGTAAATGTCTTGTGTGCGTTCGCTGCTTCGGAAGTAACATCTAGGAATACGTACACCAGCAATTGTTGGTAGGAGACGTTTTCATTGCATTCATTTAGATACAAGATCTTCTGGTAAACTGTCATCCCAGCCAATGTCGCTTCTCCATATATCTTGTAGAAGAATTTTCAGCTCAATTGTAAAGCATGAAATGAAGCCGAGGGGATCGTACATTGACATCAGCACTTGAAGAAGTTCTCGCTTTGTTGGTGTTCTGTCGCCTTCGAATATGTTTCATTTCAGCCTCGCGAACTTGCATATGTAGATGAAGTCATCGGAGCCTGGTGTCCAATACAAGCCAAGTATCTTTTCAGTCTCAGAGATTTCAACTGCCGTGGCAGACGTTGATTGGCTGTCGAGCATGTGGAGTACCTCCTGAGAGTTCGATGCTTAATTCCGTATGTGGAAGCCGCCTGCTTCATGGATGCTTCGCACTTGAGTAGCAATATTTGCAACAATTACATCGCTGTCATCGCTGTAGATAAAGTCATCTACGTAGTGGTAATCCTTCACCGCTTGTGCTGCGAGAGGATATTAGTGCTGGAATCGATCCGCGGTTTTGTCGCGGATATAATGCGCGATACAAGGTGCGCAGTTGATCCCAAAAGTGAGCGCTTCCATAAGGTATACTTCTGGCTGATGCGTATCGTTGATTTCGTTGAACCAAAGAAACCTCTGGGCGTGGGTGTCCGTTGGTTTTTACTCGAATTTGGTGAAACATTTCAGCAAGGTTCCCGCAGATCGTAAAGCGTCCCACTCTAAAAGCGATAAGTAGGTTCACTAGTGTTCTTAATAAGTCTGGTCCACTGTGGATGAAGTCGTTTAAGGCTTTCCCTCCTGCCTGCGCTGCTGCGTCCCACACAAGACGAACTCTTCCTGGCTTATTTGAATTCTTCGTAATGAAAGTTGGCAGATACCATACTCGATTGTTTGGTACAGCAACCTCCTCCGGGGTCAGCTATCGGTCGTAGCCCTTTTTGATGAGGTTGTGGTTTTATTGTTGACGGTGAATATATTGACTGCATCTGGTTCGCCGCCGTCAGTGGCAACGTGTTAAAGAGTTTGCCACGTGTCACTTTCCGTTGCTTGCGTTACCATCGTATTTAATTTTGCAATAAAGCTGGCAGCCGTTGTTTTTGCAAAATCCGTTATTTCTGCTGGCGATGATGCAGCCTGGGGCCCATCCACACGCATGGCACTGGCGACAGTCTGCAGAGCGTTGGTTAAGATTGTGGTGGCGACTTCGGTAGCTGCGCTTGCGCAGTCACAGCTTCAGCTGCTATCAAGGCCATCTTCCTTGGTCTCCACACAATCGATATGGTACCAGGAGTGACATTGATTCCATTGGACCGGTCGTTATCCTCCTGCAAGCATCACTTGCAGTGATATACCCCGCTGGACAGATTTCTATTTGACATGACTCCGAGTGACTTTGGAGTTAACTTCACTATGCAGAGATGTTGGTAATTTTAATTGGACTTATCTATGTAAGTCGTTGGCGGTTGACCGTTTATGTTATACACCACTGTGTTAAAAGTGGTTGTGTATTCGTTAAGGGGTTAACCCGTTATGTGATTGGATCGAAGTTTCTGGGTACACCCTTGAAATTCGTTAGCTTTGTTAAAGGAATTCTTTGGGTTGACCCGAAGAAACTTTATTAAGTTTAATTTTAAAGATTTGTTGAGTTAGACGTTGATTTTCTATACGGCGGAATTTTGGAGCAGACGAACACAGTTTTTCTTCCTTAAATTCATTAATTAACACCACGTGCGTTAACCTAATATAAACTATTGTAATGTTACGGTGCTGGTACAGCTTTAAAATTAAACTGTGCCTATGTAGTTTCTGTCGTCAACTCATTTGCTATCTGCATGGCAACAAGCATAGAAGCGACTTTGAAACTAAAGCACAGATACAACGGTTAAATTCCCAGCATATAGGCTGGCGTTTTGCTAAGAATATTAGTGCAAAAGGAAATATATGTAAATGTAAATGTAAATGTAACCCTCTACTGGCTGCGTGGGTGGTAATAAAATTTCGGCGGCGACACCTAGAGTTAATCGTTGGTGGTCATATCTACAATTTATTGATTTCGAAATAGAGTATAGATAGGGAAAACGGATATCATACGTAGACTTCTTATTAAGAAACCCCGTTCCTTCAAAACCTAGTGTGGTTCTGGTCAAAATGAGTAAACATAGCGGAGACTTCAAGCAATAAGTTGCTAGCTCAACAGCAATAAGATTCAGACATTTTCGACATTGTTAGCAAACTTAATTCTAAAGAGTCGAAAAGTGATATAATTAAAACATACGATTTAAGGAAAGGGATGTTCCTTCGCAAAATCCAGCAAAATAGTAAAAAATTTCAATGGTCCGTGGTGAACCAATTAAACGAATCAATCATCCATCTTGGTTGGCAGCAAATACTTGACAAGATTTATCAGTATTATTGGTTTGAGAAGATGAGCAACTATGTCCGTGAATGAGAACTGAGAACTGTGTAACGTGTAGAACAGACAAGTCGCGGTCCATTGAAATCCAGGCAGAACAATACCCTATACCCAAGGTCGCCATTCCTTGGCATACTGTCCATGTGGACATTACTGGCAAATTGAGTTGCAAGAGTGACCTTCAGGAGTATATTATTGTCCAAATTGATGGCTTCACGAAATTTGTCTCTTTGTACCATACTATTAAAATATATACCATGAGTCCTCGATTTCTCTGTTTGGTGAACCTACTCGCGTCATAGCCGATCAGGGCAGATGCTTTTTAAGTAAACAATTCTCCGAGTTTTGTTCTTCCGAAAACATTAAACTTCACCTGATTGCAACTGGGGCAAGTCGTGAAGAGAGGCATTAGGTAAAGCTAGATCCCAAATTAAAGGGACCATTTGTGGTGATTGAAGTGTTAGATGGTGACCGATATATATTGAAATCACTAAGGAATGAGTGAATGTACAAATATTGTCATGAAGACGTTCGAAAATTTTTAGATGGAAGCGCTCCAAATGACCTAAATAATGAAAAGTAAAAGTTATCCGTCCAGGAGGGTCGCTGGTTTTCCGTCCAGGAGGGACGATGGTTACCCGTCCAGGAAGGACGAAGGTAATTAGTCCAAAAGGGTCAGTGGTTATCTGTCCAAGAGGGATGATGGTTATCCATCCAGTGATATTTGTCTATGGAATGTAACATTAACGTCAACGCCAATTGAGGGAATTAAACTGTATGATATTCTTAAGAATAAATGTACGAAGTAAAAGTTAAATTGAAAGTCAAGTACACGAAGACGTGTGCCGGTATGGCGTTGTCGGGTCTTAATTTATTAACAACACTGTATCAGAACGTCAAGTGCTTGTTGGGACCAGCGCTGTAATGAAATGTCAAATTAACTATTGGCGACTGCGACTGTCAATTTCGTTCAATATGAACCTGGGGAAATGTTGGGTTAGGTCCTAAGTGGCGTACGTGACTGCACTATGTTTCACTGGGGGTTGAAGAAAGTAGTTACGCATGATATAATTGTTGTGCGTATATTCATGAGTCACTGAGAGAGAAAGAGATCGCATTATACTCTGTAACAACTTACGCTATTGTGTGCGACTGAGGTTCGATTAAACAGAAGAGTATAAAAGGGCGAGCATGAACGTTCTAAAAACAGAAGCTGTAGCGTCAGCAAAGAGAATGGGTGCACTCTTAGGAATATTCGCCATACGAAGTTATGATGTGTAATGAACGGGAGGGACTTTTCAATGCTGACCAACTCCCGACTCTCCTCGAAGTCATCTCAATGGCGTTAAGTGACGCCTTGGTAGCCCGTGGTTGACTGGAAATCTTGTACCCTGGAATTAAATGGAACGAATTTAAGGAATTGTTCCTCTGCCGGTACGAGAACAGAGAGACAGAGACGCCAACAGCAATGATTTCAATTTGCTGAACGGTCGCCCTTCCAATGGTGAATGTCTTGCAATTTATGCCAGTCGTCTAGTAATGGCATTAACAGCAAAATGGCTAAAGAGAATTTTGAAGAAATTGCTGCGTCAGTTGTGCTTTCACGCTCGACAAATGTGGACAGCCATCTACAAACAACCGCCTTTACATCTAATGTACAAAATATAAGGCAGCTGTAATCGAGCTTTCCAAAGGACCTGTAATGCCGACCGGAATGACGACTTCGGACCTGGGCCTGATTCAAAGAAAAATTTTCATCGACGATGTACTATTTTTGTGGCAAACCCGGACACAAAGTTGCTCTCGTTAAAAATTCAAAATGGAACTCATCGTCTTTGTGACAATTAGAGAGTGTCCATACTAGGAGTGTACCATACAACCGTGTCACCTACAGTTGAGTTGGTCTTGGAGAGATTAGAGGACTGAACACTCCATAAGTGCCGGATTCATTTGCAACTCAGTAAATGTAGTTTTCTGAAGACTGTTGTTCAGTATCAGGGAGAAAAAAAATCACGACCTAGGTATCCCTGCCTCCCTCGCACACAATTTTTGGTGTTCGACAGTTAATTAATCTAACGTCCTTCTTTCCTAGATTTGTACCTGACTTCTCACAAATCTCAAAACCACTGTATTTCTTAACATCAAGGAGGGAAAGATTTTACTGGAATGCTAAGTTGGAAAATATTCGAAAGAAGATTGTGACTATCCTTACAATTGTTATCTTTGATCCACAACACCCGATTGAACTACACACGGAGACCAGCTCAATAGGATTTGGTGCCATGGTTTTGCATGGGATTAACAATAAACCTCACGTCGTAAAATATTTCACTAAAGTAACCTCTGCTGCTGAGTGCAAGTATCACTCTATGATCTTGAAATATTTGGTGTATTTGCATCCGTAGAATATTTCCATCACTACTTACTTGGGAGAGGGTTTTTGGTTACACTGAGTGTAATTCGTTTAAGGCATCTCGCATTAAAATAGACTTAACTCCTAGAGTTCATCGTTGGTGGTCATATCTACAATTCATTGATTTCGAAATAGAGTATAGATAGGGAAAACGAATTCACATATAGACTTCTTATTAAAAAATCCCGTTCCTTCAAAACCTCGAGTGGTTCTGGTCAAAATCCACGAAAATTGTGTAACCTTGGCGGTGACTTCAAGCAATTAGTTGCTAGCTGAAGAGCAACAAGATTCAGACATTTTTGACATTGTAAACAAACTAAATTCCTGGGTGAGTCGCAAAGCGTTATAATTAAAACATACAATTTAAGGAAAGGGATGATGCTTCGCAAAATCCAGCGAATTGGTAAAACACGATGTGTGTCGGTTGTGCCCGAAAAATTCCAATGCTCCGTGGTGAATCAATTAAACGAGTCATTCATCTATCTTGGTTCTCAGAAAACACTTGACAAGATTTATCTGTATTATTGGTTTGAAAAATGACCAAATATGTCCGTGAATTTGTTGAAAACTGTGTAACGTGTAGAACAGACAAGACGCGGTCCATTGAAATCCAGGCAGAACAATACCCTATACCCAAGGTCGCCATTCCTTGCATGACCTTTGGTCATTACTGGAAGAGTGACCTTAAGGAGTATATTATTGTCCAAATTGACGGCTTCACGAAATTTGTCTTTGTACCATACTATTAAAATATATACCGAGAGCTGTATTAAGGCCGTGAGTCTTCAATTTCTCCGTTTGGTGAACCAACTCGCGTCATAGCCGATCAGTGCAGATGCTTTTAAGTAAACAATTCTCAAAGTTTTGTTCTTCCGAAAACATTAAACTTCACCTGATTGCAACTGGGGCAAGTCGTGAAGAGATTCATTATGTTAAGCAAGATCCCAAATTTAAGGGACCATTTGTGGTGATTGAAGTGTTAGACGGTGACCGATATATATTGAAATCGAAAAGGAATGAGCGAATGTACAAATATTGTCATGAAGACGTTCGAAAATTTCTAATTGGAAGCGCTCCAAATGACCTAAATAATGAAAAGTAGAAAGTTATCCGTCTCCAGGAGGAACAATGGTTGTTCGACCAGAGAAGGACGATGATTATCCGTCCAGGTGGGCCGATGGTTATCCGTCCTGGAGGGACGAAGACGTGTGCCGACACAGCGACTTGACACAAGTATGGCTGTGTCGGGTCTTAATTTGTTAACAACACTCTATCAGAACGTCAAGTGCTTGTTGGGACCTAAACTTTTAAGCAGTAATGAAATGTAAAATTAACTATTGGCGACTGCGCTTTCTCCGTATTTGCCAGGTGTCAATTTGGTTCAATATGAACCTGGGAAATGTTAGGTTAGGTCCTAAGTGGCGTACGTGACTGCGCGTGTTTGACTGTGGGTTGAAGAAAGTAGTTACGCATGATATAATTGTTGTGCGTGTAGTCATGAGTCACTGAGACAGAAAGAGATCGCATTATGCTCTGTAACAACTACGCTCTATTGTGAGAGACTGAGGTTCGATTGAATAGAAGAGTATAAAAGGGCGAGCATGAATGTTCTAAAAACAGAAGCTGTAGCGTCAGGAAAGAGAATGGGTGAAAATCTTGAATATTCGGAATACGCAGTTATGATGTGTAATGAACAGGAGGGACTTTTCAATGGTGACCAACTTCCGACTGTCCCAGAGGAACACCCAACTGCTCACCGTCCTCCTTCTGACCAAGGATAGAGTCCGTATTTCGACGAATGAAGTACTCTCAATGGCGTTAAGTGAAGCCTTGGTAGGCACTGCCTCTCAGACCGACTCAAATCTTGTACCCTGGAATTAAATGGAACGAATTTAAGGAATTGTTCCTCTTCGACAGTGCGAGAACAGAGAACAGAGACGCCAACAGCAATGATTTTAATTTGCTGAACGGTCGCCCTTCCAATGGTGAATGTCACGCAATTTATGCGAGTCGTCTAGTAATGACATTAACTGCAAAATGGCTAAAGAAAATTTTGAAGAAATTGCTGCGTCAGTTGTGCTTTCACACTTGACAAATGTGGACAGCCATCTACAAACAACCGCCATTACATCTAATGTACAAAATATAAGGCAGCTGTAATCCGAGCTGAGTGCGTTTACTTTCAAAGGACCCGTAATGCCGATCCGGAATGACGACTTCGGACCTGGGCCTGATTCAAAGAAAAAATCGACGATGTCCTTATTTTTGTAGCAAACCCAACCACAAAGTTTCTCTCGTTAAAAAGTAAAACGGATTGGAAAGATATTCCGTGTTTATTATCAGCTCCACAGACGAATTGTTGATAAAAAAGAAGTTATGCCTGATCTCGTCATTAGTTGATGGCCCCAGATCGGTTTTGGCCATTCGGGCCCTCTTAGGGAGAACTCTGGTCCGTTGAGCCATTTTGTGAAGTTATGAGTGTTAGATGGCTTGGGAGCAAAATCTGCAGGGTTTTCATTAGTAGGTACCCAATTCCATTGATTGGCATCAGAAACTTCTAGTATTTCCCGAAAACACGATGCATGAGAAACTGCTGAAACTTTCGGGGGTCCATGCGGAGCCATTTTAATACCGTCTTAGAATCGGACCAGTACCAACTGGAGTTGATTGACAGCCGCTTATTGCCCGTAATCCGAGTGTTTAGCTTTGTTCCGATGACGGCGGCTTGCAGCTCCATCCTCGGAATGGACATTGGATTTAGCGGGGCCACCTTTGCCTTAGAGGCGACAAAGCTGAGATAGGTTGATTCCCCTTGCAGTATACGTAGGTAGGAGACCGCTGCATAGGCCGTTTCACTGAGCCACGAACGCGTGCGGGGTAAATGTCTTGTGTGCGTTCGCTGTTCGGGAGTAACATCTAGGAATACGTACACCAGCAATTGTTGGTAGGGAGACGTTTTCATTGCATTCATTTAGATACAAGATCTTCTGGTAAGCTGTCATCCCAACCAATGTCGCTTCTCCATATATCTTGTAGAAAGAATTTCAAGCTCGGTTGTAAAGCATGAAGGAAAGAAGCCAAAGGGATCGTACATTGACATCAGCACGAAAGTTCTCGCTTTGTTGGTGTTCTGTCGCCTTCGAATATGTTTCATTTCAGCCTCGCAAGCTTGCATATGTAGATGAAGTCATCGGAGCCTGGTGTCAATACAAGCCAAGTATCTTTTCAGTCTCAGAGATTTCAACTGCCGTGGCAGACGTTGATTGGCTGTCGAGCATGTGCGAGTACCTCCTGAGTTCGATGCTTAATTCCGTATGTGGAAGCCGCCTGCTTCATGGATGCTTCGCATGAGTAGCAAATTTGCAACAATTACATCGCTGTCATCGCTGTAGATAAAGTCATCTACGTAGTGGTAATCCTTCACCGCTTGTGCTGCGAGGATATTAGTGCTGGAATCGATCCGCGGTTTTGTCGCGGATATAATGCGCGATACAAGGTGCGCAGTTGATCCCAAAAGTGAGCGCTTCCATAAGGTATGCTTCTGGCTGATGCGTATCGTTGATTTCGTTGAACCAAAGAAACCTCTGGGCGTGGGTGTCCGTTGGTTTTTACTCGAATTTGGTGAAACATTTCAGCAATGTTCCGCAGATCGTAAAGCGTCCCACTCTAAAAGCGATAAGTAGGTTCACTAGTGTTCTTAATAAGTCTGGTCCACTGTGGATGAAGTCGTTTAAGGCTTCCCTCCTGCCTGCTGCTGCGTCACACAAGACGAACTCTTCCTGGCTTATTTGAATTCTTCGTAATGAAAGTTGGCAGATACCATACTCGATTGTTTGGTACAGCAACCTCCTCCGGGGTCAGCTATCGGTCGTAGCCCTTTTTGATGAGGTTGTGGTTTATTGTTGACAGTGAATATATTGACTGCATCTGGTTCGCCGCCGTCGAGCAACGTGTTAAAGGTTGCCACGTGTCACTTTCCGTTACTTGCGTTACCATCGTATTCAATTTTGCAATAAAGCTGGCAGCCGTTGTTTTTGCAAAATCCGTTATTTCTGCTGGCGATGGTGCAGCCTGGGGGCCCATCCACACGCATGGCACTGGCGACAGTCTGCAGAGCGTTAGTTAAGATTGTGGTGGCGGCTTCGGTAGCTGCGCTTGCGCCGATCCACAGCTTCAGCTGCTATCAAGGCCATCTTCAGCGGTCTCCACACAATCGATATGGTACCAGGAGGTGACATTGATTCCATTGGACCGGTCGTTATCCTCCTGCAAGCATCACTTGCAGTGATATACCCACTGGACAGATTTCTATTGACATGACTCCGAGTGACTTTGGAGTTAACTTTACTATGCAGAGATGTTGGTAATTTTAATTGGACTTATCTATGTAAAATTAGTTGGCAGTTGACCGTTTATGTTATACACCACTGTGTTAAGTGGTTGTGTATTCGTTAAGGGTTAACCCGTTATGTGGGGGATTGGATCAAGTTTCTGGGTACACCCTTGAAATTCGTTAGCTTTATTAAAAGGAGTGCTTTGGGTTGACCCGAAGAAACTTTATTAAGTTTAATTTTAAAGATTTGTTGAGTTAGACGTTGATTTTCTATACGGCGGAATTTCGAACGACGAACACAGTTTTTCTTCCTTAAATTCATTAATTAACACGTGCGTTAACCTAATATAAACTATTGTAATGTTGCAGTGCTGGTACAGCTTTAAAATTAAACTGTACTATGTAGTTTCTGTCGTCAACTCATTTTGCTATCTGCATGGCAACAAGCATAGAAGCGACTTTGAAACTAAAGCACAGATACAACAGGTTAAATTCCCAGCATATAGGCTGGCGTTTTGCTAAGAATATTGAGTGCAAAGAGAATATATGTAAATGTAAATGTAAATGTAACCCTCTACTGGCTGCGTGGGTGGTAATAAAATTTCGGCGGCGACA